>JANHFT010000869.1:99901-132259 GCA_032467955.1 Pseudoxenodon macrops | reverse complement strand
TTAGGTAGTTGTTACTGAATTGTATAAGTTAAAGGAAGAGACTTATGGGGGGGGGGGGCAAAGCTTTTTAGTACCAGTAGTAAAAATCTGTCAAATTTAAACAGTATTTTAAGAATGAAAAAATAAACCCTCTTCCCTCTTAAGGCCAAATCTACACTTGGCTAAATAGGAATTGGAAAAGTGTTTGACCTGAAATCAAAGGGAGATTGGATTACCTATTTATTTATACATATATATATAGAGATACTATTTGTTTACTTACCAATAGAACCTCTGAAAGAGAATATTATTATTCAAAGATCACTAATTCATCTATGTAGACATTTTGCTTGTTTACACTAATGTAAGTCTGCCAATCCTTACTTTGGTCCTTTCGGCAATATAATGATAATATAGCGCTAAACATATATGGATATCAAATATTACATTTTTACATGCCCACATAGAAGTATTGGCTTTTACACTAAAAAGTACTGGGTGTGCCCCAGATCCTGTTTTATATATTCAGAGAAAATCACTTACCCTAGCTAAGCCAACTACTGAAAATGAAATATCCTGAGACAACATATATCTCAAATGATGAATGTTAGATTATTTTCTACTGCAGATTTTGATATAAGTCTTGTTTGGGCTTTTCAGGTACTAGATGGATGGAATAGGTTAAAACTGGGACCGTCCACCCCCTCCTTAACATGACATTGCTTGAGATGATTCTGTCAGTTCTGCTACTATCCCTTGAGGGGGAGCCGGAGATCCTCCTGTTCATGGCTACTGGCTTCGGTGGGTGCATTGGCTGTAGTCTTTCCTCAAACAAAATATGGCTACACCAAATCAGGCACTTATCAACCAAGGATAGACTTCTGCAATATACTCTATGTAGAAACATAGAAAACAGACAGCAGAAAACACCTACCGTGTTTCCCCAAAAATAAGACAGGGTCTTATTTTCTTTTGACCTCTGAAATAAGTGCTTGGCCTTATTTTCAGGGAGGTCTTATTATTTTTGAGGTGCAGAGTGTGGTTACCTCATGGCTGCTGCTGTGTTTTGGGGAGGGATTATTTTTGGGGGATGGCTTATTTTAGCACATGCACTCAAAAGCCAGATTGGGCTTGTTATCCGGGGAGGTCTTATTTTCAGGGAAACAGGGTAGTGGTCCATCAAGTCTGCCCTTTATTTTTTTATTTTTTTTAAATGAATTAATTTATTATTTTAAATTATTTTTATATTTTATTAATTATTTTTAATTTTATTTTTTGTAGAACGGTGGGCATGTGTTTATCCCAAATATGCTTAAACTTAGTTACTGATGATTGATCCATTAGTAACTGAATTATGCGATTGCTTTGGAAGACCATTTAGAAACTATTAGAAACTTTAGAAAGTTGCCGTATTCATATCTATATTGCAGGGCATGCATTGGTTACCAGTTAATTCCCAGATGCAATTTAAAGTTACACACACACACACACGCATACACCTAACCAAAAGATCCAAATAGCAAAGTACAAAGGTAATCTAAAATTTAGTGTTATGATAAAATAGTTTAACAAATGAAATAAATTGATAAATTTCAATTTCAATTTTACTGTTGTGCTACTAAACACTTGCTTTTATAACCATAGTAAAAAATTTGGCTATTACCTTTCTAATGTTAGGTATTTTATGTGCAAGTAAAATTTTAACATATCTAAAAATATGTCTTACTAACATTGATTTTAAAATAAGCTAGATAATATCCTACTGAAAATTCACAATGCAATAAAATACAATTTACTACATCAAGGTCAATACTATGACAGGGAGAGTTTTTGAGAGTTAGGAATCTTTTGAAACCTAGTGTTTAGCATATTGGATGGCAACACATTTAATCTGCTTTTTGAAAAGACTATTATTTATTTACTTAAATGTAAATTATTATAATGTATCATGAGCTGAAAAGTATATTTGTAATTCATTGCATAACTCACGAGTAAGTACAGAACTTTGGGCTTTGCCAATAATTCTTGTCCTGAATTATTCTATAATCTTTGTTTAATCCTATGAAATGCTGAAATCATATCCTTGGAAATAAAATAATCAGGATTCATACCAATGTGATCAAACTTTTGGGTCACTTGTTTAAACGACATACCTACATAGGAATTAATTGGAATTTCTTGCAGCAGTCTTTCCTTGTTTTTGAAAACATATGCTTGAACCCAAAACTTAATAGTTGTTAGCCAAGCTTTTGCTTTCAAAGAGAACTGCCCAATTTCCAGGAGAACTAGAGAATGTGCAACACAACTTAGAACATTTAACAATTTTATTTTCTGTTGGGTTATTGAAATGTAGTTTTTGCATTAAAAAGCTGTATTGGTAAAGGGATAATACAAGGCCTTCATAGTAGCTTTTCAAAATTACTGCCTTACAATGATGTTGCCAGGATAGCGCATGGTTAAATAAAATGCAAAGATAATTAAAATTCTCCACTTTTGTATTCATATGATCTTGAATTTTCCAGTTATACTGTCTGATTTTTTCTCAACCCCCTCCCCCAAATTTTAGTTTTATTCTATTTGTAATTTATTATTTTGGCAATACTTGACTTGCATCTCAAGTAAACATTTCAAACCCAATCTAATACTTACAGTAGAAGAAGAATTTTCCCTTTGGTTAATAATGGACAGTGTCCCTCAACATATATAATAAAGTCTCCAAATCATTGACTTATATATTAAATAGTGTTAGGGACAGAATACAACTTTGTTTCACACCCTTATTCATTATTTTGTTGCTTATAAGTACACTTTTTTCTGTTGTACCTAACATGCATTGTTATTATTATGATGGTTGGTTGCACAGTCAGTCAGATGTTTACACTTGATTTGGCACTTTTATCCACATATCGTGTCCTTTCCAAGGTGTGATGTGCAGATGATGTTGTTTAATATTATTATTATATACAAAAAATATGAAATCACAGCCAGTTCTTTAAATTGGTGTTGGCATCAAGTTCCCAAGAACCTCAGATGTCATAATATACTGGCACAGCATATATGCGGATCAAAGCAGCATGGCCTTTTCTAATTGAGAGATGGAAATGTTGACAATATGCAGATTTTCTAAGTGCCATCCAATGATTTTTGGTATATCATACCAAAATGTGCCATACCAAAAATCACTGTGACCACAACAGTTAAGTTTATGCCTTAATTTTTGAATTCCTGTTTGGAGATCTTGCTACTTTGTGATCTGCTCCAATTCACTGTCTTCTATTTTATTCTATTTTTCTATTCTTACATGCTTTCTCTTCCATTATTATAGTTGATTGCAATTAGCGAGATGTTTAGGCTAGATCTATTTACTTTATTTCTATTTACCTATAGAATCCTTCCCCATCCCTGGATGTTATTTGATGGTGTTAAAGGTATCACCACAGAATGTAAGCTGTTCAAATAAAGCTGCCTCTTGCAAATGACTGACCATGATTTTGTCAATGCCGATCGTGTTCAAGTGGTGCTCCAGGTATTTTGGGATTGCATCTATAATTATTATTGTTGGTTGCCCAGTCAGCCATATGTTTAGACTGTGCAGGGCATTTTTGTCCATCCTTTGAGTTTTTTTAAATGACCTGGCATTATTATTATTATTAATCAACTCAAGATGATAAATATACCTTAACACTGCCTCCCATTTCCCCCACAATAGTCCTGTGAGATGGACTGAGAGAGAATGACTGGCCTGAAATCACCCAACTGGCTTTCATGACTAACAGCATTAGACTATTTTAATATAACACTTGTCTTAAGTATGTGAGAAGTATATCTGGAACTAATTCATTAATTTAACCCAGATTTAGTTTTATTAACAGAATCAAAGGAGGCCTTAAAATATATAAAGGAAGCAAATAGTTGTCTTGCCAGGTAACATGGATAAATTGTTGACCTGGCTTTTCTGAAAGCAGCTTGAGCATTTGTTAAAACAAAGTACCCTTCAAGGTACAAGTTTAATTTTTCATTTAAATGTCTAGCATAGAGTTTTCCCAGGATTGAGAGCAAGCTAAACGGCCTACAGTTAACAGAGTATTCCATTTCCCCCTTCTTATATGGGGGAACTATTATAATCCAATCCCAGCCTGAGAAGATTAACTTGGAACTATCTGCAATAGAATATAGCACTAGCACTTGGACTTTATATCCCGCTTCACAGTGCTCTCTAAGCGGTTTACAGAGTCAGCATATTGCCCCCAACAATCTGGATCCTCATTTTACCCACCCCAGAAGGATTGAAGGCTGAGTTAACCTTGAGCCTGGTGAGATTCGAACTGCCAAATTGCAGGCAGTCAGCAGTTAGCAGAAGTAGCTTGTAGTACTGCATTCTAATCACTGCACCACCGGGGCTCTTGTGTAGTTCAGGGTTAAATATTGGAGTTCTTGGTGGTCTTCAAGCATGACTATTAGCATGCAGATGTTTCATTACACAGTTAGATAAAATCAACAGTGCAAGGTGATGATGTTAACTAGTTGGGCAATTAAATGTCTGCAACCAAATGACTAAGGGAACATCTTTGGCTGGGAGCCTTAGGAAGTCTTACTTTTGAAATAAAGTCAACTCTTCTTCAGACATAGATTCCAACTGTTTGTTTTATTTATATGCCACCAATTCCAGAAGGCTCTAAGTAGCTAATAATGTCATCATTAAAATAGTCCAAAAATACATAGAACAACTGATCAAAACAAAATAATCAAACCAGCTAAATACTGTAATAAAGTGCTCACAACTACACCATCAATCAACACATTCTTTCGTCTTGTATTAAATGGAAATAAGTGTGTTCTAGAGTCCAGGATTTCTAAATGTGGCATGGCTATTAAAAAAGCCTGCTTTTGAGATAACAATCTCAAATGGATGGGACCTGGAGAGAGTTACTATTTGACCTGGGATTGGGTAGATAAATATACGAGAATATAGTGAATCTGTCTTCCCTTACTGACTTTGCTTATCGGAAGCCAGTTGGGAAGGTTGCAAATGGCAATTATATAACTATAGGATGCTGCAATTGTCATAAACAGCTGTCCAAATTTTGATTATGTGATTGTGGGAATGCTTTGATGGTCACAAATGTGAGGACCAGTTGTAAGGGAAAACAATTGTTACTAGAAATTAAAACTAAAACTAAAGTTCCACTGTGTTCCATCTGTTCTAATCTATACACACAACACTTAAGCTAGTCAACTGCTAACAAAGTTAAATGGCCATATCACTGGCACCACACAATCACACTAACTGAATCAAGAGCTGTCACTTTCGGAATCCCCCATCCAGAACTTCCCAGAGACCCATAAATCTTTGTAACAGGACAGTATTGGCAGATTTCATTATATTACTGGCCTCTCTACACTGTTCACCCAGGAGACAGGTATGACTTGAGTTTTTCAGCCAATCACTATTTAGGAGATACATTCTGTAGGATGGACTTAGCAATCAGTTTTGTCATGGAGACAGTTGCTTTTCTAAACCACTGTATTTCTTCAGTTCTTTTTCTAGTAGGATATAGAGGGCCTTAATTGACTGGATTTTGACATTCACATGATGTAGTTGACTGAATGCTGCAGTTGGCACAAGCAGCTGTAGTACCTTGGGGATGAACTTTCCAGTAGCTGTCTGATAATTGTAGCAGTTATTTGTTGTTCTGAAGTGGAGAGTATTTTTATCAGCTAATGTTTTTGGGCATGTAGCAGAATTCAGCATAGTATTATTTAGCAGAAAGAAAGAATTTAGAAAGAATTATTATGCTATTATAAATTGTATAAACACAGATAAAATTATTTAAGTGCCAGAAGCAGATATTATTAAAATAAAATTGTTATGATTGAACTATCATTAAAAAACAGAGGGAAATATGTGTCTGTATGCTTTTAAAATATGTAACACTATTGCTTACTACTGTAAAATCTGCCAGCATCTATATATCTGCAAAATGTCACTACCATTGCTATGAATGCTCTAAATAGAACAAGCAATGGATATAAAGTATGTTCCATTATTGAAAATGAACAATTGATTAAAAATTAATAATACTTATTAGATAGCAACAAATAACTTTTTCTTTAAAAAGATACATGATATTAAGCTGAAGAGTAGAATGGATTACAACACTACGTTTCACATAATAGATGTTCTAGAAGCAATTTAAAGCTCATTAGAAATAATGTCCCCGGCTACTGGAAAAGTGGTAAAATGTAATCCTCATCCAAATGTTACCTGGTCTATGAGAACAGGAAATTGTTCTGTGCTACTGTGGCTAACCTTGAGGCTGACCCTGAACAGTAACTGCTAGAACAGCTGAATGCTGCAACAAAATTAAAAACTTACATCAAAGTATATCATGACAGAATGTAGATAAATAAAATACAGCATATTGAAAATATTATTTTTCTGTCAGTCTTCCAAAACTGTGAGGTGGATGAATTAAAAAACAAAACCTAGAGCAATGCAGTTTATTAGGGTCTAGAACAAATCTTTTTCATCCTGTTTTGCCAATATCCGTTGTATTTGCTCCATTTAGATACATCTGATAAGCCTAATTACTTCCAGGTTGTTCAGATCCAGGCTAGCAAAGCAAGGATTATGGGAGTTAAAATTCCAAGCATCAGGGAGTTGTTACTGGAATTGAGAATGGAACAGTCTCAATAGGCCTTCTAGGATCTAACCAATAAGTTCAAAGGTCACAAGGTTTCTATCAATGAAGTAATAGTCTATAAAGATCCTCAAGTCATCCAGGTCATGGTTGTCCCAAAGGTGCTTTTTTGGGAGACAATTGGACTTTTCTTTTCTTCTTTTGAAGACGTTCCACTTCTCATCCAAGAAGCTTCTTCAGCTCTGACAGGACAGTGGGGAATGGAAGGATTTATATTCCTTGCAGACAGCTGGTCATCTGCATCCTTTTAGAGGGTTGCTGAAGCACTTGGAGGTTTACCCGTGTCCCCAGGGTCACCCGAGTAGTGCTCCTGGTTCCTGTAGTCTGAAATGTTTTCTCTGGAAATCCATTCCTACTCCCACACCATTCAAAGGGTGCTCATCCCAATTTAGGAATGGATTTCCAGAGGGGAAAAAATTGCAGACTACAGGAACCAGAAGCACTACTCAGGTGACCCTGAGGACACAGATAAACTTTCAAGTGCTTCAAGGACCCTCTAAAACGATGCAAATGACCAGCTGTCTGCAAGGAATATAAAACCTTCCGTTCAACACCATCGTCAGAGCTGAAGAAGCTTCTTAGATGAGAAGTGGAACGTCTTCAAATAAGAAATTTGGATGTCCAGTGGCCTCCTGAAAAAGCACCTTTGGGACAACTGAAATAATAGAAATAGAGGCAGAATTGCCCCATATTTGAAAATAATTCATATTTAGTCTGAAATCTAAATTAATGAACTTGTATTTACTGCTTAATAGAAAAGTAAGAGAACAAAGCTACTCAATAGAGAAGGCTTAGACAATGAAGTGGAGATAGCAGGAACTTGAAAGGAAAATTAGCATGTAAATGCTGGAATTATTATTACAGAAGAAAAGCTAAATGTAGTGGAACCATGTCCTGAACTTTAACAAGGTGGACTGAAATAAATTAAGAGAAATCTGTAGGATCCTATAATGAGTGAATGTTACTGGATAGAAAAGTTGAAAATGAGTGGTAATTCCTAAAACAGAAGACAATATAGTAGCACAACTGCAACGACTTGGAGCAGGGGCAGGAGAGGAAAACAGAAGAAGTACTCAAAACACACCAATTGCACATAAAAAAAACAATACAGACCTGAACACAGAGAAGAAGAAAAAGCTGAATTTCTAATTTGAATCAACCTTCTCTACAAGAATATAAATTCCACTTAATAAGTGGGAAGAGAGGACAAATGGACAAAGTTGAACCTTGAGACTGATAGAATACTGCCAGGAAATATGATATATATTGCACCCTAAGATATAAAGGAAAATGACGGATGTTTGAACCAAAACATATGTACTTTCTTTGGAAACTCCTAGAGATTAAATGAACTGTGAGATGACCAAAGGACAAATGCCGCCTCTGTCATTAAAGAAAAGGGAAAGATGGATTCGGATACAAGCCAGTTAATCTGATATCAGTATCTGGATATTGCAGTGAAGCACAAAGTGATCTAAGCACTTTGAAATACTGTTGCAAATACCAGATTAACATGAATTAGTCAAGAACAAGTTTTGCCAGATTTTTGCCAGATTAATGTTATCTCATTTTTCAATTGATTTACTTCTTTAATAGATTATAGCAATGATGGCGAACCTATGGCACGTGTGCCACAGGTGGCACGCAAAGCCATTTCTGAGGGCATGCGAGGCACTGATCAAAACCTGTTCTTGACCACTCCATAATGGATTTCAGTTAGGGGAAGGCAGATTTGAATTGAATGTGTATCCAAAAAATAAAATAAAAAATACAGTATTCAATGTTGGTAGGCTTCACTGGACATGTTAAAGCAGAAAGTTAGAGAGTCAACTGTTAATGATGCTTGAAAAGTCTTGCACTGAGCAGGAAGGTTAGATTCAGTGGCCTAAATGAGCTCCTTCCAACTCTTTAAGGTTCTTATTCTACAAGTCTATGAAATAGACCTGACCCTTATCTGACCTATTACTGTTATTTCCTAGAAATAATTACAGTAAGTCTGTAAATTTTAACGTGGGTGAATTTGATGCAGTTAACTTTAATTTAAGAAGTCTTAGCCACAATTAATCTCTTAGCCTAACTTAAACAAACTGTTTTTCTTACAATAATTAATCTAAATGCAACTACCACAAAATATTGCAATCTATTCTCATTCCTCGTGCGTCTCTACCCAACTTCTACCAATGTTTTTAGGTTCACGTGTAGGAGAAATATTCCCTTAAGATTCCTTTTTTTGCTTTTTATTTTCCAGAACTCTTCCTTTGAAATATCTGATTTTTTATTCTGCTGAAAGGCGAACTAACATGGGAAAAGAGATTTTGTTTCAACCTCCTTTCTAATCCTCATCTCTCCTTAAAATGTCCTTTTTCTTTTAATGCATAAACAAATGTGTTGTATGTAGAAATCTCTGTTATATTTCTGGGTGGCTTACTTATGCTTTCAAATTGATAAGTACAGCATGAATCAATCAATCAACCAACCAATCAACCAACCAACTGTAATGTTATAGAGAATAATGATTGTTCTTCAGGAATGTATTTCATCTTCTACCCAAAGTGATCTGCTGTCCACTGACATTGTATACCACAAATTCTCACAACTAGATCCATGAATCCAAGTTTTTTTTTAAAAGCCAGGTACCTTAATTAGAAGATAGTGCTTTTTTTCTTATTAAGTATACAAAAACTATATGTAAAAAATCATCAATTAAACTCACCGTAAGTGCAAATCATCTTACTAGCTTCCCTGAAGAGGAGAATTCCATTAGGAGATGACACATCAAAATTTAAACGCTGAGATCTGAGGAAAAAAGCAGAAACACATCTTTATATAATCTGATGAAACAAGCACTTGTAATGTATATCAATAGTAATTCAACTCCTGAATTACGAGAGCTATGTAACCAAAATGGAGCTATTTAGATTTCAATAAGCTTGGTGAGGTTGCATGGTTAGCAGAAGCAGAGAAAATAATCCTAAAGAGAGGAAACAAATCTGACAAAAATAACCAGTGAGGCATCACAGAAGCAAAATGATAGGTACGTTTTGACTTAAACTTGATTGTATGGACAAATGCTTGTCGTTTTATTTAGTCTACTAGAGTCTACTGGTCTCTAGTAACAAGCAGCTCTTACAAAAGCATCCCAATAATTTCTTTGATACCCTCTGTCTAGTTTATCCATTGTCTTCTCTCTTAAACTTTCCTTTATCTTGCCTAGCATAATCATTTTTCCAGCCAATCATTTATCACAACATATAGGCAAAGCATGCAATTTGTGTATTATGGGAAGGAAATGATTGGAATGGGGAAGGGAGAGGAAGAGAGAAGACAAGAGAATGGGGCATCTAGAAACAAAGACAATTAGAATCAACAAAAAGAATACTACCTATCTGTGTATGCATTATCTTGCTACTGTGTATTAACCCATTAAATGTCTTGGAAGTTCACCAATGCAATAAATGTCCTCACACTATAATAAATCTCCATCATGTCTTCCTAATCTTTTAAAAAATAAGTTATCAGAATAAGAAAAATCCTGACTCTAAGCTTTCCCCCCCTTCTCTAAAGATGCACTTCAAATCTTTCAAAAACAGGTAACCAACCATATGTATTACATAGAGTATAAAGCATCATGATTTACATGTAAAAGCAAGAACCATGATTAAGATAGAAACAAATACAGATGTTGAATGACTTTCGTTATTCTACAAATTCTTATTCAAATTAAGCCTAAATCTAAGGTTTATTCATCATTCAAAGTGAGAATATTCAACATTTTTATTCCCAATATTAGTGAAACTGCTGATCCCAACTTTCCCAACTTTGATGGAATGTGCATCAAGCTGTTTATCCATAGATTCTCTGTGCAATCAATTTCTAATCAGAACTTTTGTAGGCGTGAAGAAATAAGTCTATATGTTCCAGATTTTCTCTCAAATATACAGTATGTAACTGGAAAGAAGACTAGTAGTCATGCTATTCTATACTCATTCACTGATGGGAATGAATGGAGGAATCATTACATCAATTTAATATAAATTGATTAAGAGAATGATAAATAGCTTAATTAGCAAATATTAGCCTTATGTCAGCATCATATAAATGTGGCAGTATTTCCAATGTAAGAAAAGTTACTTCATAGAGATGCAATCACCTTAATTATGTTTGGGAAAGTATACAAGCTTCAAAAAAAGGCTGTAAGGTGCACATGACTCTAAGCCTGAATGCTGATACTTCTTGAACTGAATCTGAGTTGATTACTCAACATTCATGTACCCAGCAAACTGTTACCAGCATACATTTGGATTCCAGGGAAGATAGAGGTCTTTTAAGTCTAAAAATAAATATAGTTTGAAGTGGGTGCTGACTGATGGAAATAAAGACAATATGTACCTCCCACAAGACAGGAAAAATGTTTCATATCAACCTTAATATATAAATTAGCTCCACAAGATTGATTGTGAAGCTTAGCAAGTAATACAGTTAGATTTCCTGCTTGGATTTCGTGGCAAAATGAATTAGAAACAATCACCTTGACAAAGTGAGAAAAACTTGTCTCTTATATGTAATGCCACATATAGATAAACAAACAAGCAAACAAGTAAATAAAAATGTGGATCTCAAGGACTTACTACCTAGGAAAAAGTGACAAAATAAATAACATGAACGGGGACACAACAGAGATAGTGATGAACAAAGAAAGATGTTTAGAGAATAGAAATAACACCATCTTCCTTTGGTGATGAAGCTTTGAAAGCATTCATGGAACAGGTGAGTTCTGAATTGATTTGAAGGAAGTGAAGGAGCTGTGGCATTTTGGGAAATAAAAAGAAGCAGCATGTATAAGATTGCTTCAGGGAGCAGGACATCTTTGGACACTTAAGAATAGTAGAGTTAAGAGATATCAAATGATGCCTCAAAATATACAAGTGGAGAGATATGCGCAGCATGGTGGAAATATACAAGATTTTGAAGGAAGGACAAAAAGCTTGTTCAGGATCTGAGGATAAAGAGGAAACATATATAGGTGTCACATCAAAAGCAATGAGAAAGGCAAATGATATCAGCAGCAGAAACTCAAACCTGAAGCATATTATTCTTAAGACACAACTCAATATAAATAACTAAGCAAAATGTTTAACTATTATAGTTATGTTCTGGAATGGAACAACCATAAAATTAGATTTTTATCCTGTCTTTATTTTTTATAAATAACTCAAGGCAGAGAACATACCCAATGCTCCTTTGTCCTCCTCCTATTTTCCACACAGCAACCCTGTAAGGTGGGTTGGGCTGAGAGAGCGCAACTGGCACAAAGTCACTCAGCTGGCATTTATAGCTACAGTACGGACAAGAATTCACCATGTCCTGATTCCTAAGCCAGCACCTTAACCACACTAGACCAAACCACCTCTATTATTATTAACTTTATTTAGTTAATAATGAAAATTCATTTTCTAAGAAAGTAATTCAATTTAGACTGCTCGGTAGGTTGTTTTTTTAAGTCTTCTGTATGACAAATGGACTGGTTGCAAAAGAAACGATTAGGAAGAAATAAACTGGTTTCAAATTCAAAGTAGACAGCGCCTTACTCTCCACGTATTCCCTTGTTATTTCAGACATTTCCTAAATGAAGGAATGGGACAAAATGTCTTATTCTTTTAGATGGACAAATTAAGAGAAATGTTCTTAAAATTCCAGAAAATCTGAATTCTCTAACAGAGGCTAGGATTTAGTGCTGCATAAGGAACGCTTTATAATACTTTCTAGTCTACAAAGTACAAAATAGTAACATCTGGCAGATATAAATAATGGAAGCAACTCCATTTTATCATATTGCACAATTTAATACTCTGTAACATATTTCCACCATGTCAAAGTGTATTGTACTATGCATTTTAACCTGTAAAACTTAATGCTGTACACAACTCAAGAAAAAGCAAACCCATCCCCAATGATGATGTCTAATGGGAACAACATAGACTTTCTGAATACCAATAGGTAAATTAATATAATGAATATGCAAAGTATTTCAATGAGCTTTCCTTCCTTTAGAGACTTAATCTTATACCTCTTTGTCTTATTCAGAATTGTTTGGATTTGTAAAGTTTCTCTTGTACCTTTTTCCTTTAAAAACATTTTTTTTAAACTCCTTTTATAAAACTCTTTGGAGAGGATTAATATAAGTCAATGTTAAAATCACCCAAAGTTAAAGTTACCCAATCACCTGGTTCCTATTTAAGATGTGTTACATTTACAACATATTCATTCAATATTTATTTATAGACCGAGTTGACTTAGAATACTGAAAAACTGTTTTCAATTTTGATTACGATTGGTCACCTGTTTGTGACAGCTCAACCATTTAAATGTAAAATTTCCTTTAAAAAAAAAAATCAAATATATTTGCAAATACACATTTTGTTTACAGCAAGATTTTGAGTGCAAACTCGGTTATTCTAAATGGTACCCTCTCAGCCTAACTATTATGTGACCCATTAAAAACTGTAAGACATTAAATGACAAGTTCAATTATTCAAGTTCAAAAAAAGAAGAAGAAAAAACCCAGCCGTTGCTCATACGAAGATAACTGTGCTGGGTATTTCTGTAGGAATTATGAAGTAAATTGTCCATTGTTTTCTAATAATGGAATACTTTCTCAGAGCTAAAGTAGACTGGGCTCCCTTTCTTAAAGGGTGTATCCATTGTGTGTGAATGTCTACCAAGGAAATCAGGCAATTGTGATTGACTTTGTATAGTAAATCACTCTATATCAGTGTTTTTTAACCTTGGCAACTTTAAGATGGTAGGACGCCAGCTCTCAGAATTCCTTAGTCAGTCAGACTAAGCCCCAGCCACTGTTCTATATTCATGGTAGTCAAGAAAAGGATATTTGCAAAGAGACCAGCAAGATAGCTTATCCCCACCATTTTGTTGGAGTGAGTTAGAACAGAAAAAAGAAAATCAGAAAAGTACAGATAAAATCACAGGTCTAATTTAAATCATATATAGTATATCTGAATGAATTTCAAAGGACTGTGCTACATTAAGTAGTTTAAAATGTGCAAAGGTTTATGAATATATATATAGCTGTAAGTGAAGCTTTTCAACATTAGTTTGATTGCACAAAATCGGCACAAATATGGTTTCTAGTAATACAAAATTTTATTTTTAGGCAAATCCTGCAGTTGTTGATGTAGTTAAACAGAACTATCAAGCCAATTAAATGGGAACAACTGTACCTGTTTTGCATCATCTCAGCCATAAGTTTTAAGATTGGAATTGTACATGCAGGTTCGCGATACCAAAGTTCAACAGCTGTTTGAAGAATGGGAAGATATGATGGGTACCTTTTATAAGTTATGTTAAAGATTCAAAATAAATGACATGCATCATGTACAGCTTAAAAGCTTACTAAAAACACGGTTAAAATTAGGGTTTTCTCTTTAGTTTCTAGAAATATTCACTAAAGCAAAGCCAAAATGTTTATAATATAAAGATGTAACAGACACTGAAAGATCCATCAAATTCCTACAGTAAGATGTTCAGTTTTAATTATTATTTTTTTATATCTCACATTTGCTCTTGGAGGTGAAAGTTGCATTTTATTCATATAGTCTAACATATTAGATTTAATCATAAGCAATACTGTCTTCATGTTTTTCTGAACAAAACTTAAGATAACAATACTTTCAACATCCTTATATCATATGAGAGAAGCCTACAAAAGAAGTGTTCCTATAACTGTAAATGTTACAACGATTGGTACAGTGCTACTAAATGAGAGAGATCTATCAGAAAACAAGGTCAATGGCATATTTAGAAACATTGAGAGGAGCAAAAAATTCAGATCATGGGAAATATCATCCTGCTCTGCTGTCTTGGTCAGGCCTCACTTGGAGTATTGTGCTCAGTTCTGCACACCTCAGCTGGAAAAAAAAAAGATAAACTGAAGCAAGGGCTAACAAAATGATGAAAGGATTGGGAACAAAATGCTATGAGGAATGGTTAAAAGACCTAGCTTCAGAAGGTTGAGAATGGACATAATAGTTGTCCTCAAATATCTGAAAGGCTCTCGTACTGCAGGTATTCTCACTTGCTCCAGAGAGCAAGACTAAAATTAATGGGATGGAATGTCGAAGATGGAGATATAGATTAGACATAAGAAGAACCTCTTGACAGTAAGAACTATCGATTGGAATAGAATATCATACAAAACGATTTCTTCCCTTTCACTGGAGGCTTCCAAATGGAGCCTGGATAGTCATCTACCGGGGATAGTATAGTGAATGCTGCATCATGCAGGGGTTGGACTGGATGGCCTCTCAGGCTCCTTCTAATTCTATGAAACATAATGGGGAGTTGAACTCCAAGGGGAGCAGTCTTCTAACAGATTTTTGCGATGCAGCTTTGCATGGACAGAGAAGGACGTTTGCAAATCCAGGAACAAAGTGCACTACATTTGCTTGAATCTCATATTGAATCAAGCATGTCTTGGCTGAATTTAAAATCTATAGTTAAACCAGGATTTAAAAACAAAAACAGTATAATGCTAAGCCGCAATGTGTGAATCCACACAATACACTAAGCCAAAAACAAAATATGAGTTACCATTGTGTGACCTACCTATTCTATAGCTCACTGAAATACAGTAAAGTAGGATTTGGTTTGCAGTGACTATAAGAAAAGCTGCACCTTACCTAAAGCTTGGAAAGGCTATAGTAATAGAAATAAAGGGGGAAAAAGAAAACTCTTTGTATGAAATATTTATGTTTTCATACATGAAAAATGGTAGTGAAAGCTAGAAAAGAGTTAAGAGACTGACTATCTTTTTGTAATTAGAAGTAAGTTTTACCAATTCCACCAATCACAGTGCTTTTGTAAATGGATGTTGAGCCTTATTCTGCTATGTCGGCTATGTGTTTCCTGAACTTTCAGAATTTAAGAAAGTGAATTGTTTGTAGCAAAGCATTTAAATTTAACTATAGCCTCAAAAGATGTACAACTTATTAAATGAAATATGGAACTATAAAATTATGGAATCTATCTCAGTCACTACATTCTAATTTTTAGGTTCAGTTGCACATCTTTTTGTTAAAAAAAATACTGCTTCTATATGTTTAGGCATGTGTCATACAGCCCATATACCCTATTGACTAATCAAGACAAAACTTCTGAACTGGAAATCCTGAATCAGACAGTTTGACATATCAATAATTCAGGAGAAATGTATGACTTTCATATTTATATTTTTAATTCTTCATCTTTATTTTCCTTTTCATAGAGGAATGTACCAAGCCGAATCTATAGCTTACTATCAAGAAACCGCCTTTAACATATTTTGAGATATTTTAATAAAGCTTTATGAGAGATCAAATTTGTTACAACTTTGTAACAGATTTTTTTTTTTATTACACATATTTGCTCTTCATCCTTTGCCCAGAGGGAGAAACTATAAATCTTTTCTCAACTGAATGAACACCATTTATCATATTCATTTTCTTGTCAATACAATTATGAAAAGCCTTTGGCCTTTTTCCAAGGAGTCTGATTTGTTATGGAAACCCAATTAGTATAAGCAAGCCTGCTAGAAACAATTCCATTTTGCAGGATAACATTAATGCTCTTCTTGCTCAGCTAGATACTTCTAAACATGAAAAGAGAACCCTTCCATATATGTAATGATTCCAAGGTCAAAGATCAACTAAGAAATATTATGATTCTGCTCATTTTTGCCATCTAGTGGACAAAAGTCACATTCAGAGCTGTTTAGCCAAACTGAAAATTCAAGGGAGATACAAGTGTTTCCAAGATGTATTTTTTAGTTTCTTATAAACGTTTATTCAACAGAGGCAGCAATAAGAAGAAAGCCATTTAGTAGAACAGCTGGAGACTTGTGCATATTTTACTATTTTGTATTAATTTTGCTGTTAAATAATTGCTCTATATTATTTAAATTTTTGTTTATGTATTTATGTATTTTGTAATAGCTTTAAAATAAAATAATCTTAGTATTAAGAAAGGAGACCTTATTTTAAAGAGTTTTTATACATGTGAGAATGAAAACCTATTCCCAAATATTGTCTAAGATGATTTCAAATAAAGTCAAAATGGAACACTGCACTATCTAAACTACTCTTTGAAGTTCTCCCTAAATGTGAAGTCCAGATGGATGGATCCTAATATAAGCTCTCTTGATTTCATTAAAGGAGACCAGTTAGAAGATTCTAAGGAGACGTATAGTCCCTTTTTTTTGTTGAAAATCATATGCACTCACTAATATTAGTAATCAAGTTACATAAATTGTTACTTTGGCTCTTAAATAGAAATGGCAATCCAACATTGGTAGGATATAATTCAATTTTTGCTTTCTACTAAAATAAAACACAGAACACAATAAAAATCTGCAAGTTTTGCTAGCCTAAATCATTTAAGATGTAATATGAGACCGCATAGTATCAAATGAAATCAATGCGTCTAAGAAAGATTCCTGCAATAAGTATAGGAAAATTAAGTGTACAACAGGATAACTTATACATACTTTAACTAAGCAGAGACATATCACATCGTAAATTAAAGGGCTATAGAATTATTAAAGCACTGCAGGGTTTCAAAACATTTAGGGATTAAGTGTGGTGTAACCCCCCACTCCCAAAAAGTGACCTTTTTGTGGTCTCTCTCCAAATGTTGCCTTCCCAGTTAATGGCATGAGTGCAACTGTACTGTAATTTTAGCTGATTACATATTAGTTCGTTTAGCTTTGTTTCCTCTTCCCCACTGTGCCATGCTATTAAACTAATGCAAAGGACGTGGCATCCCTCTGTGCGCAGAACTGGTATTGTCATAGTGTAATAAGGATACATCCAGTCAAACAGCATGGTGTAGCTGGTCTTTGTGTTTAGAGCAAAGGCAATCCCTCGAAGATCTCTTGCCAGTCCGATCAACATACGCTGTCAGTGGGAAAGAAACATAGTAATTGATTTTCACGTTAGCACCGAGCAGATGGAGTAATGATCAACCAGTAATGAGCACAATATTTGATTTTAATTCATTAGTGTAAATGTCTTCCCCTCCCTCTAAAGAATGCTAGGGCTTAAGTCTCCCTCTTAAATGTTAATATTCATCAAATGTTTACAAATATATAATAAGGGCTTCTACGGAATAATTTAACTGAGTTTAAATATTGGATATAAAATCATGTAATATTTTAAAGCTGAAAATGTACATTTATGAAAATGTATAGCGTTTCCCCCCTCCTTGCTAAATCGAGGATTTTTACAGATGAAACTTTCCTAACTTGATCATCACTCAAAATAATTTGAAGAAAATGCATTAGTTCATTTTATGTTTCAGCTAAAAGTAGTTGATGAGCAGGAAACATGAATAAATTTCCATAAATATTACTGAGTATATTCAACACATTAATAATAAATGCACTGAAAATATTCATTTAAAATGTTTCAGATTTTAAATGTTGACTGTTGTTATTGAACAGATGCTGAAACAGTTTAGTAGATATTCCCTAAAAAATAATACATAGAGTTCAAGGTTCATGGGTATCTCCTCTCTTGCAGAGGTTTTAAATAACCAGTTAAGATATCAGAACTGACTGTTTAATTTCAGAAATCTCAAAAGAAAAGAATGAAAATGGGTAGTATGATCAGTATATGGGTAGTTTTACTACCATACTAACTTTTCTGTACATAAGAATTATTTGAATGTAAATCTTATAATTTTTATAAGATACATACAATTTGCTTGTAGTACACTTATTACAGTAAGTCTGAAGTAGTTTTTAATCATAGATCATTCCTAATAAAAAAAATTATATTAGATCACCCTTCTGGGTTCACGTAACTTCTACAGCAGAGAAGTTCATAATAAGAGCATAGGAAAATCTGTCTAGATTAATACTTAAGTAATATGTCATGTAAAATGTGAAAAACCCATTTCAACTCAATATACCGCAATTCAATCCAAATAGTTACCCGGATTTTGCTTTTTAAAGTTACAAAACAAAATGTTTTATCCATTCCAGAATTTGCCAATTATATAATTCAACCATAATTCTGAATGGGCAAAAAGAGAAATTGGATGGATACTGCCAAATGTTACAGTAACATCAACTATCAAAGGAGGAAAGGTAATCAAATAAGGTGTTCTGGTCAATGTAGTGAACTACAATATTACTCTGCATCAAAATGAGCTCTCCTGGAGCTTTGTAAGATTAGATTACGTAGAACTTAATTCTCAAGCATAAAACTGTTGTACAATATACAACAGTGTACGCCTGTTGCACTCTGCATTTAATCATGGCTTCTTGCTGGCTATTCACATACAGACACTCAAACAAATACTTTGTTTTCATTAACATGATTATGAAGAAGTTAAGAGTAGGAGAGATAGCTTAGTTTCTCATAGGAAAATGTTCCCATAAGAGAAAGAGGAATATTAAGAACATCAGAAAGAACTCTGAGAAGAATTGGAAGGAGAAGTTTGATAGAGGGGGTATAAATGGCTGGCATGACCAAAAATGGATCTAGGCAGTGTTGCCTATTGAAGATTTGTTACTGTTATAAAGTAATGTGGCTGGTTAACATTCATGGACTGAGTTATAATGTACTATTGAAGACTAATTAATATGAGGGCAAGTCCAGAGTAGTTTGCTGCAGGAAGTTGTTGGGCAAGAAGACTTACTGAAGATAAAGAGGAAGAAGCACCATAGGCATTCACAGGATTCAGCTCTTTTGAGCTGCTGTATGAAAGAAAGGGGAATGGGTTGTTAGACATCGGGGAAGGAAAGCTGACTAATATCAAAGAGAAATGTGCACTATAAAACCTTGTTTGTCCTTCACAGTTGATCCTTCTGGCATCGAACATGACAGAATATGAAGATGTTCTGCTACCCAGAAATGAAAGAGAAAGCCTATGCCAATCTGAGTGACAAGACTGCTGCCAGTATATTCAACCCTTCTTTATTTCTGAGGAGAAAATTAGAAATAGCCATGTAAAGGCATGCTAAATTCAAGAAAACATTTTGAAAACATATGGAATGAAAGCAAGCTTAAGTTGCAATCTTGAGTACAGGGGGAAAAAGTTCTGTAGCCAGGAATATAGACAGGAGAACATAGACTGTTTTGTTTAGCAGTAAATAATTATTGCTAACTTTTTCTAAAAAAATGTGGCAAAACTAAAAGTAGCTTGCTTACTGAGATGCTATTTGAATTAATAATACAGGGGGGGAAATCTAGAAGAACTGCTTTTGCACATCTTCCATTAAATCCTATGAAGTCTCAGAAAGTCCCAATGATACGAACTGTAATAACTTTATTATCTGGCAAATCTCAGTAGGTCAGTTTCATGTTTGTTTGTTTTTTAATAAATATCTATCTAATCATGAGGACAAAGATAATAAGCTTGACAATGAAATTTTCAAAGGATACACAGCAGTGAAAAAATAGCTACTGATAAATAGCTCTCTGCTTTCCCCCAAATGTATAGAATTAGAAATTGTAATTCGGGAAAAGCAAATATATTTGCAGTATGGAACTGAGACAACAATACAGCTGTGGAGCTCCTCAGTATGAAGGACTATCTCACTACTACCGGTAACAGGTTTACCACTCAGAGTTGTCAGTGAAGAGAGGAGACGATTATTTTTAGGCTAGTCTAGTTTTGTTGGTTGAACACTTGAAAATCAGGAGGAAAATAGGAGCTGGAAAAAAACAGATGGGAGAAAGTGAAGAGGGCAGTGAAATGAGTTTAGGAGTAAATCATCTACACTGAATTGGGCGTTTTAAAAGAAGGGGGATGAACAATTTGGTGCTGGTCCCTCTTTCTAGGCTTATTAATTGGATAGATGGTCTAGATATTAATATGTAGAACACTTATTCTATTCTGATGAACCAATGTATTTCAAAATGAAACCTATAACTTATATATAACTTCTTGAATTCCTCATGCCTTACAAAATTGACTATATGTTCCATTATACGTGTACCATAGCATTATGTGCCCCTTTTATATATATTTTACTACTATTAGCCATGTACTCTATGGCATATGCTATGTAAATAAATCTAGGCCATCTGGTTCAGGTTGTTATTAGTGAATGTCAGGCCCATGTGTAATGGGTCTTATGCCTCCATGGTTTTGTGAAGGAGTCATCAAACTTGGCATGCCCTCTTGTCTCCTTGACCTAAAGTGGGTTGGAGACTCTGGATATGTAAAAATATTTTTTTGCTGAGAGCATCTAATTGCATAAATTTAATATCTCTAAGAAGGCAATTTACAGTACATGGAATAGACCATCATATAGCTTTTCCAGAGTCAGATTATACTAGTGTTCTTTAGAACTAGATTTATAAGGAGCCATCAACATAAGCCTTATTTATGAAAACACTCCTTCAAAAGAAGGGAAACTATTGAATGTGTTACTTTAATATTTCCAAAAGCATTAGCCTAATACCCTGCCTGATTCCTACTATGCGAGTGACACCTCAAACAGCTTTTCTTCCAAAGATTATCTTTATTTTAAAAAATCCAATCAAGGCCTATTCTTTCTAAAATATATTTATGATCTTTTCCAAAATTCAAGTATATTAATGTATATAATTTTTAGAACAAAAATCCCATTTTCCTTCAACTAGTTCCTAGTATCTGTGTCAACTTTCAACACTTTCTGTCTCTTTGAAGCCAAAGATTTCATAAGACCAAAGAACTCAAGCATATATTTGGGCAAATGAACTGACACAGTTACAGAGAAAGAAGAACTTTTAATTCATATGAACTAAGGTAGCTGCCCTAGTCTCCATGAGCACAGACTAGGAAGATATGCATAGAGATTATATACTCTCCCTCCACAAACAATATCTATCATCAGGATCAGACTTTCACTAGCTTAAAGCTATGAATTAATCCCTTCCATGTGAGAAACTCATGACAATATTTGATATATGAGAAAAAGTGAAATCATATTCCAATGGATTATTTAGCTGTTTATAACAGCAAATAAGATAAACGTGGAACATTGTTATCCAAAGTTAAAATAATGGAAATAGTAATAATAAAGAACAATTCAACCTTGACATTCTCACTATCTAGAAAGTCCTGCTTACTCTATATTGTAATAAAATTGCTGAATGACTACACAAATATTTTCTGAGAGCAAACAACATCCTAAAAGTAGGGATATAAATGTAGTTATTTACAGTAGTCAAAACTTATTTAAGGACCAATAACCCATTTATTAGCCTATGGCAGACTTTAAAAATAAATTCATATAAAAGACTAGTTTCAAGGTGGCATTGCCTGAAGAAAAAATGAAAACAGGCCTTTGGTATTCACATTATCAACTGGGTTTTCATGAAAGGTGATATAAAGAAGAATGGAACAACAGAACTTGCATTCAGATTCCTTATTTTATATCATTGTTCCCCAACTATTATGGCTCCATGGACTGGAAGTGGCGGCAGGAGATGGCTTCACTCGTGCAACCCAGACTCTGTGCATACACAAATGAAGCTTGGCACGCTCGCCTGCCACTTGCACGGCCCAGTTCCCAAAAGGCTGTAGATCAGTACTGGTTCACGGGCCTGGGGTTGGGGACCCCTGTTTTATTTCCTGCCATCTTATGGGACCTAGGAAGGGTGCCTTATCTATGGTTACTCCTGGATTTGGAATAATCTCTTCCACTGCCCCCCCCCCGGATATATGACAGGCCCCAACTCTGCTCACTTTTAGGAAACAGACCTGGCATCCCACCCTTGGCATTAGGGATCAGTTGAGAGGAGTCCCCTTTTGCTTGTTTTGTTATGGCCTTGGTTGCCATTGTTATATTTTATATTTATATATTGCACACATTTTTAATTTTATGTGTGGGTGGAGTTTCTTATTTTGTTGTTGTTGTTGTTGTTATATGTCACCTAGACAGATTGTTTGAGTGGACAGTCTTATAAATCTTATAAATAATAAATATCTTCCTTCCCCATACAGGAAACACCCTATATTTTTGCTCACCTTATTATTATAACCACATTATGGTTATAATGTATCTCAGGGATGGGATCCATTTTAGTAGTATACCTTAATAATCCAAAAGATGTGCTTCAAGTCTGAACATGGAAAAACATGCAAACACATTTTTTGGTAACCAAAATTATGCACATTTTCATTTTCAAATGAAAGTTGCATATTTTATAACTGACTATAAAGAAAAAGAACTATTCTTAAATTTACTCTTCTGGGATTCTGTAAAATGGCTTTCTATGAGAGAGGTGGGCAGCTCAAAATCTGATAAATAAAAAGTTATTCAGAGATAGTGAAGGGGACATCAACAGAACATGAAATTTCTGTAAATAGCAACAGTCTATGTCAAGTCTAACTTGCTAGCTAGACAAGATACCATTCAATACCCCAAAACAGGATTTTATAACGGAAAAGTCTGATAGACTTTTAAGTATAGTAGTACTTCTGGGTGCAGCTATAATATTACCTTCATAATTCTGCTCTATAATAACAGCCAAGAAAAAGGTGAGGGGTCATAGTGCTTTGTCTTTAGAATTAAGATGGCTGTCTTCTTCATCCTTACAGCAGACTCTTAATTCTACAGACACGTCTTAATAACCTCTAAATAGTTCCAACAAAAGAGCCATGTCAGAGGAATGAGCAGGCCCCAAGGTGTTTCAACTGGAGTGTTTTCATCTGCCTTTATTGCACTATCCCTCTCCAGAATTAAGGCAATAACCTGTGATAAATTATTCAGGAACTGCTACAGGGATCAAAGCAAAATCATTCTGTTAAAGTGCTGTTTGCAACATTTGGCACTTAGTGTGAAAACTTTTAATGTGTGCAAGCTGAAATCAAGGATTTTAAATAATTCAACAGCTTTGAGTTTGGGCGAACCAGCTATAAATAGCACAATGCTATTTAACAACTCTTCTTCCTCAGACACATTGTTTTACTTGTTCTTTCAAACTAATCACATCATAAATAATATCAGAATACACTGACATTAAATAGAGGAAGCCAACATACTACTGAGCAGAATTTCCAGGTCCAATCTAGGGGATTAAGAGAATAGAGTTGAGGAAAATAGGCTATCCTTTTGAAACATGAGTTTTCCCATCCCAGCTAATGCTGTGGCATGAAAATTGTCCCCATGTTAGCATGTTGTTAGCATGTTCTGGAAAATAAAACTGAACAAAAGCTTTATGAACCCTATTGCCAATTACAGATGTAGTTCAAGAATGATAAGCTATCTTGCCTCAATTATATTTCAACTACACATTTCAGTTGTATAAAAGCCAATTAGAAAACACTATTAGAAGCCACAAATTAAATGAATTTGGCAGTCACAGGCCATTTTCTAAGTGGCATTTTAACAATGTCACCTCCTTGCAAACAGGAATGCTAAACATTTTACTCAAGAACAGAACAGATTATTTTTATTTTCATCCCTTACAAAACAGAGTACCTGAAAGCACTTTACACATATTATTTATTCATTAAGATCTAGACAAAAAAAAACCCAAAGAAACAAAAACACTCCCTTAACCTAATAAATTATATTTAAAAGATTTTAGTAGAAAAGTTGACTTTACGATAAAGCAACAAATCTAGTTCTTTTAGCAGTGGCTTAGAGCATGAAGTTTGCCTTTATACAAATTAGACAGATGGTGCTTACAGTAGAATTTACTAAAGGTCTGTCACAACAAATGCAGCCAAGCTGCATATTTAATCACTGCAGAACCTTGTCTACCTGCAGCTGCCAACTGCTAATCCAATTTCCCTGATAAATGTGGCAAGAGACACGATCAGCAATAAAGAGCATCTAACTCCATTTTCCTGCAGGGCGTCTTTTGATGAACATTTAGGACGGAAGCAAGGAGTGCACTGTGTGGCCCGGCTTGTGGCAGCTGCATGCATTCTGAAGGCATAGTTCTCAGGTTACTCACTTAATTCTGCCACTATCATTATGTTGCTATTGATCTCAGTAGCTCTTGTCTACACAGCATTACTCTAGATGGAGCTGAATCAGGCAGTTATCATGCATCAAAGTTGCTCAAAAGCCTGGAGATTTCCCCTTAATTACTTGTGATTTTATTTGCAAATACCGTTAAAGTGTAATCAAAGCAATCACTTTCTAGGGTCATTAAGAACTTGCTAGTTTAGGGATATAACACTGGAACTCCATTAAAAAACAACAACAGCATCCCCAGTAAGAATGCTCCTGTGTCAAGTAAGACAGTACATGAGCACTGTGTTTTCAATACCGATAAAGTCTGCAAGTGACAACAAATTGCAATCTTTCATCAGGGCTATGTAAAACCCAAATCTTAATTTTAAATGACACTCTAGATCTAATAATGAAACAGAGCATATATTATATTTGTATCTAATGAGGTTTACCCAAATCTGCTTTCCAAATCTGATACATATGCTCACCATATACGTATATACATTAAACTATCTATTTTTAATGTACACTGAATAGGTGGGTTAATGGTCGTTGTAGTCCAATATATATCAGAGGTGAAATTCAGCAGGTTCTAACAGGTTCTGGAGAACCGGTAGCAGAAATTTTGAGTAGTTCAGAGAACCGGCAAATACCAACTCTGGCTGGCCCCAGAGTGGGGTGGGAACGGGAATTTTGCAGTATCCTTTCTCTACCATGCCCACCAAGCCACGCCCACAGAACCGGTAGTAAAAAAAATTGAATTCCACCACTGACATATATGGATAAACATAGGTCTGGGAAAAGCTATTCTAACTGGTCTACCAATTTAAGAGTAAATTGGCAATGCTTATTTTAGAATCAAAGATGAATAATGGTAATATTAATTACAAAAGTAGAGAATCTGATGAACACATTTCATATTCTTCTCAAACAGCTGCTAATCAAATCACTAGTTTTATCAAGATGTAACACATACTGATATTCTAATCATTTATGGTCACATTCTCATAAGCTTTTCAAGACCTTTAGAAGGGTTTGAGAAAAGGGGATGCTTTTGCTAGCTCTTCTGTTGTGGATCCAATTGTAACTGGACAATTTTCATCCAGTTTCCAACCTTTTGTTTATAAGGAAGGTTGATTAGGCTACAATTCCATAAGGCTCTCAAAAGTGTATTATCTATGGATTCAGGTCTGGCTATAACAGACAGCACTTGGTTGCACTTGTTGATGATTTATGAACAAGATAGGGATAGAGCATCCAACCTAGTTCTCCTCAATCTCCCAGTGTTGTTTTTTTTATATCACTGCTCCTACTGATCCATGGAGTTGGGGGTGGAAGACACAGTGTTATATAGCTTCTGCCTTTATTATTATTTGCAGAGTGCTGGGAGAGGTCATCTGATAGCAGGGAGTGAAGTATAATTAGTATGTTGATAATAGTTGAATATATCTTTGCTCCTGGAAGTCTAAGTGATATTGTCAACAATACTTTTCAGTGCCTGGAAGAACAAGTTTGGGTTCAACTTTAGCAAGATTGAGCAACTGTGAGTTTTGAGCCCTCCTTGTCTAAGAAATGAAAACTTTCCATCTTTGCTTTTGGAGGGGGAGACTACTCAGGCAATCTGGGGGTCATCTTGGGCCTCTGGATCCTGCTCCAAGGGCAAGGGAAAGCTGTGGCCATGGATTCTTTGCACAACTCTTCTCTAGTGCACCAATTGTTTATGAACCTGGACCCGGAGGCTTGCTTGTCATTACCCATGCTGTAGTTACCTCTTGGCTGAACTACTGCAATGGACTCTACATGACTGTCCCAGGGGTGGGTTGTGAATTTGCTGCTGGTTCGCTCAGGGTCGTGCTGCGTGTGCGCGTGTGAAGCACGCACACACAGCAATCAAAAACTAGCTTCTGCACATGCGCAGAAGCAAAAATCCAAGATGGTGGCGCCCACGGAGACACCAGCTCCATGACATCACCGCGGAGTTACTACCAGTTCTATAGAACCGGATAGAATTGGTA
This sequence comes from Pseudoxenodon macrops, assembly GCA_032467955.1. Lineage (NCBI taxonomy): Eukaryota > Metazoa > Chordata > Lepidosauria > Squamata > Pseudoxenodontidae > Pseudoxenodon > Pseudoxenodon macrops. Next base: position 105,611 of record JANHFT010000869.1, on the reverse strand, counting down.
GGACAATCCACCTCTGGATTGTCCTTGAAAACCTTCTGGAAGCTGCAATTGGTCCAGAATGTAGTAGCACAGATAGTCATGGGTGCTTATCAGTACATCCATGTAGCATCTCATTAATCTGCTACACTGGCTCCCAGTAGGCTTTAAGGTGCAATGAAAGGTGCTGGTTATCATTTATAAAGGCCTATATGGTATAAGATTAGGTCAGTGATGGCTAACCTTTTCCAGACTGAGTGTGCAAAGCATGCATGTGCCCAAACCCCCAAAATGCAATGTGTGTGTACCCCCTGCGCATGCATGCCCTTTATACCCCCCACCCTGTGCATGTGTGTGCACCCCGTGAATGCGTAAGGCACATGCCCCACCCCCATGCATGCGCGGCAGAGACCCGAAGACCAGCTGGCCAGCGGGAGGCGTGTGCACATGCATGGCAGAGCTGAACTGGGGTGACGGCTCGCATGCCATCAGAGAGGGCAATGTGTGCCACCTCTGGCACGTGTGCCATAGGTTCGCCATTAGGGGACTAGGTCATTGTAGGGGTATCTTTTTTCTCTGGTTATTTCTGCCCATCTCACATACTCCAACGGAGTGGGCATGCTCCAGATATCTTCTGTAAAATATTATCATCTGATAGAACATAGGAAGCATCCCTTGTCTGTGATGGTTACTGCCATCTTCATCTCCATTTGACTTGCTGCAACCTTGGTAACCTTCAGGAAGCCTTGGCTGTTCCTTCAGGCGTGGGGTTAGAAGAGCATGGATGAGATTAGATGAGAAGAGCTCATGCAATGAACTGGAGGTATGTCGTGTATTCAATTGAATTTTAATTGTTGTAGGAAAGCCAATTTGGTCCAGTGACCAAAAAGCACCAGGCCAGAAAACCAAAGACTGTGAGTTCACGTCCTGTGTTGGCCATGAAAAGCTAGCTGGTGACTTCAAGCCAGTCACTCACTCTCAGCTCAATCCACCTCATAGGGTTGTTGTTGTGGGGAAAATGGAAGGAGGAAAGTTGGATATGTTTTCCACCTTCAGTTATTTGTAAAAATAATAATGATGGGATACAAATAAAAATAAAACAAAAATATAATTCTATTTATATGGGTCTATGCTGTCTTGAGCAGCATTTTTAAAAAGTTATGTAGCCATATAAATAAAATAAAATCAAGTAAGTTTTGGGCTTTTTTCTAGTATTTTTTTCTAGTATGTCCATAAATTCACTATATGTGTTTGATACTATGCCCTATCATAAAGTAAGATAGATGCTTCAGTCAGGAGATGTTGTAATATTATTTGTAGTAGTAGTAGTAGTAGTAGCAGCAGCAGCAGCAGCAGCACCAGGCACCTCTCCAGTGACTATGTTTTCTAGAACTTCATGGCTGATATTTTTGGAAGGGAAGATATCCCATATGGCTTTTTCCTTTTCACTTCTACAAGCTAGCTTGGTTCCCCTTACAACAGGGATCGGCAACCTTAAACACTCAAAGAGCCATTTGGACCCATTTCCCAGAGAAAAGAAAACACTGGGAGCCACAAACCCTTCCTGTGCCTGACTATTTCTTGAGTGGCCACAAAACTAGCATATGTAGTTGAATTAAAAATTCTGTTTTTTTCTGAAACTTTTCTTTTCTTGGATTTATGTATGGTTGGCCTATTGGCTCAAAAAGCTTAATAAATTGCATGCTGGTGGGTATCGCACATTGGCGGTTGTGATGCCTATTTTGAGTGACAGGGAGCCGCAGCAGAGGGATGAAAGAGCCACATGCGGCTCCAGCTGCGGGTTGCTGATCCCTGCCTTACAAGAACTGAACTGAGATGCAATTGCTTCTGTATGGCAACTTCCATAAAATAAGGGAATGGCAGTGGTGTCTTCTTGTCCTCTTTCTCCAGCAGCAAAGTATCTTGGCTCTGTCCCAGAACTATTTTTTAACTTCCCTTACATTTCCTACAGCTAGCAAAGTGGAGTGGAGAACTCTTTGAATAAGTAGCTCAGAAATTCTCTGACTCTGTGGAATTGATATATAGCTCTCTGAATTGGGGCTTATGTTCTCTTGAAATGCATCAGAGAAGGGAAAATAGCAATGATGCTACCTAGTCTCCCATCACACTTTAAAATGCTAAAGAAAAAATACTGATAGAGCTTCTAGGAATATTACACAACATATCTGAAATAGCCACTCTAGAGTGCATGGTTAACTGTTTGTTCATAATAAAAGAATGCAATTTATTTAATGTAATGCTATGCTAATGTGTTTTGTTCCTGATAATGCAGCTTCCACTTGGCAAGTCTTTTCTCCCCTTAAAATATACTGTTGTTTTGACACAAACAGCTTGCTACACTTAAGGATTTTACTAATAAAACATAATGTTGTGCTAGATAATATGACTGTTGCCACAGCTGAACTGACTTGTCAAATCAATCCTAATATGGCTCCCACAGGCACATAAAAACCTTATTTAGCTATCAGTTATCCTAATCACTTTGTTGGGTTTAAGAATGTAATACTTCAAGACCAGTTCCTATTTATACATATATGCCCAGCCATTTAATAAACTCTTGATTTATATATTAAATTCTTGTTTAGAAGAGATGTTCTAAGCATACAATGTTTTTAGCTTGTATATGTTTGGGTCCTCTATAAATCTACTCACGCCCAGCTGTAATATGTAAATTAAACAGACAGATGAGCACACAAGCTCCCAAGTATTTAATATGCAAGAGACAAAATTACACAAGGAAAGGATGCTAAACATTTATTTTAGATCTTGTTCAAAAGCAGTAATCAGCAGGGAGAACTAAATACAGTGTAGACTACAGGACTACAACTAAAAACACCAGTCATATGTCTGGCTCCTATTTAGTAAGGAAAAGTATAATGCAACGGCATGTTTTAAACCTTGTCTACTTGTTGCTAAAAGGGAAGTGAAGGGAATAAATAAATAGACTGCATAATGTCATATATATCTCTTATTAAATCTAATGGAGAAAAGGGAGCTCGTGATATTTTCATGTGCATTGCCACCTTTAATTTCATCTTTTTCTGAATAAAGTTCTTGAGGGGGGAAAATCCCCAGTGGACTCATATTCTCTCCACTGGATGGCAAAGCCTTTACTCTTCTCTTTGGGCAATCAACACAGACCGGTGATTAGTTACATTTGTTGTGGCCCCTTTAACCATTCAACAACTTGTCTTGACCAAGCTACATGGCATGTGTCAAGTCAGGATAAGAGTCAGAGGCATGGTAAGTAAAGGAAAAGAAGCCACCGTTCTCTGATCTACTATTGAGCCCCGTCAATGCTTTCCAAGGCTCTTAAGATGTAGATTTCAGACCTTCCCCTTTCCATGGGGAGGGTAGCATCACACCTGAAAGTCCAGCAGTTACAGAATTTTCTTATGGAATATCTGCTTCTAAAAGACAGTGTTCCATAAATAAAGGCAAGGATAAGAAAAATTCAACAATGTAGCCAAAGCTGATCATATGGATGACAAACGGAGAATAGAATTATTCATAACTCACTTCCACTGAATTCAATAGGATTTAAATGTGATTAATTTTACATATTTTAAACCACTATTTATTATGATGAGCAATATTTCTCCTTCTACTCAGCGCAACCTACCTTTGCTTCCTCTTGCTTAAAGCTACTGTTAAATATCTGGGCTAAGGTTTCAAATGAAACTGTCAGGGGAAGCATGAAGTTTTCAAACTCATCCTCATCTTCTCCTGCAAGAAAAGGAGGGGAGAGGACACAACTATAAACACGAATATTATTAAATAATTTGACATAGTAGCTATTATATGAATAAACAAAAACTTTGGGTTATGCAAAGCTACACCTGAAATGTTCTTAAAACTGGATGACTTCTTTTAGTAAATAAATGGACTGACAAAGCAGTCACCAGCAATTATTTCACAGCCTGTTGCTATTCTCCTTTGTTCTTTTATTTTAGGAATTGATCTGAATCCTACTCAGGTGTTTGGCTTTAAGGAACTTTGAAACACCACCTGCGTTTAAATAAATATCCTTATTTTTTTTATAGACCACCTCTGTCAACAAAGGTCATAATTAAAGGGGATTGTGAAGCTATCACATCGATGAAGATATTTAGGAAATATGGATCTCAGCCTTCTTTTACACTGGGAACATTTCTTCAGTTAACCCTACTGGCTAGCTAGCATACTGTCTACTGCCAATTCATGTCAAGCTAATGTAGCTGAAATTATAGCATATATGAATCAAAGAACATATGAACATCCTACAGTTAAGAGGTTTCACTGATGCTCAACATTCTTTAGGGAAAAATTGTTCAAAATAGTCCCATAAGGACTCAAAGAGTATGTACAGTAATATTCAGATATCTTAGGAGGAGGGGGGGGACAGAAAAAAAAGTGGGAAAGTTGGAGAGGAACTTTGATCTGTGCATTTTAGAAAGAACTGTCAGTTTGCCTGGATAATGTCCTTTTTGTTCTCACTATGAATCTGAGCTGCCCTCTTCAAGTTGTCCCCCAAAATCACTAATATGTCAAACATTGTTAATATAGCACCTCTGGAATCGATACATGATCCCTCTCCAAAATAAGAATTGATTAGGATAAGAAATACTGTAATAATAATGGGCATGGAAAATAAAGCAATTCCTGGAGAGAAAAAGAAAAAAGGAAGTGGAGGATAACAGGAGTGGGATGACAAGAATCAATCAATCAATCAATCAAAACTTTTCAACATTGTAACTGGTATCCTAGGACATCATTTATTTTTTATTTATTTTATTTATGAGATTTATAAAGATAATGCTGGGCAGCTCACAAACAATGAAATAAAATAAAAACAATAAAAACCAAAGCATCCATACCAGCGTCACAGATCCCCACACACCCCTCTCCCATTACACATGTTTTTCGACTACAACCTCCCCAATGATTTGAGAAAAGCCAGATGTTCATGGTTTTTTTTTTTTTTGAACTCTAGAAGAATAGGAAACCCCGCCCGCCATATCAGGGAAAGGTATTCATACCTATATACTACTGACAGGAGTACACAAGCTACTTAGTTTTCTGAGTATTTTCCTTTGCATTCAGAAATAAAATGGTACTATTGCTACATCTTTCGAAGTTCTGTCAAAATTTATGGTGATCACTTTTGGTGATCAACAAAACTTTAATAATTCATTTTGAAATAATGAATTAAGTAATAATGAACTAAGAACAAGTAATTCAGAACACATACACACACAAACAATTTTGATCTAAACTGCATTAATACAGATCTGTTATAAATGCATAGAGTTTAAAAACCTACACATAAATACGATTTTTTGAGAAGCCTGGCAATGGACATTGGTCTTACCTGATACGCTCCTTCTCGTTGATGTGGGGATAGCCTCCATGTATTGGTAAATCTCGTCTGATCAGCTGATTGGACTTGAGTCTGCTAGAGTTGTAACCTCCTGCCTCTGTTGCTAGGCAAGCCCGCTTTTGATGAAGATGAAGTGACAGACCCAACATGCTGGCAAAAAAACTTCCTCCACAAAAAACATCCTATGCTAAACAACACAAGACCTAGAACTATATACAGGATGGGAATGGAGGCTATCTCCACATCAATGAGAAGGAGCGTATCAGGTAAGACCAATGCCCCTTCTCCATGATAGGTGGAGACAGCCTCCATGTATGGGACATACCAAAGCTGGCTTGTCCGTAAGGGAGGGCA
>JANHFT010000869.1:71254-83424 GCA_032467955.1 Pseudoxenodon macrops | reverse complement strand
CCAGGTTTGGGTGGGGGCGTGGCCAGGGGAGGGAGGTGAGTTCCACCACCTTTTCTCTGAGAAAAAAAGCCCTGGTTCTGCCTGATTTAGGGTTAAAATGAGGGCTCCTTGGTGGTCTCTGAGCTTGGTTGTTTTTTTGCAGATGTTTCATTACCTAAGCTTGATAGCATCATCAGTAATAAAGCATTATTATTACTGTTTTTCTAACCTAAGCCTTTCCTATAAGTTGATTTTTTATTTTTTTACATTTCACTTTTAAAAAATAGCTGTTAATATTACTCTTTTTTTTATTTGCTGGATACTAATGTTATGCAGATGGATTATGATTGGCACAACAAGCCTTTCCCATCTCTTATTTTTTTCTAGTTTTCTCCTCTAAAACTTGCTGTAGGTTTTGAAGGGTAAGAGGGTTCTAAGATGGAGAAAGGTATTCTGTATAAAGTAGGGATTAAACTAGACCCAACACTTTCTTAGTTTTTGTCTTAAGTAAAACAGGCACACAAAATTAAAAGCCATTCTGTAGGAGAAAATATAAAACTGTATTTAGATCAGCTTCCTGGTATTGCCTATATTTAGGAGCTGTGCCTTGAGAGGAGTTGGCTGGTCCAATAGTATCTATGAACAGCAGGATCTGTCCTTCTCTTCCAACTGCTTCCTCTGGATATACTTTCCTGTTTTTTGTTTTGTTTTTTTCATTATTTTAAACATAAGATATTATTTATTGCAAAGTACTGAGATTTTGATATTGGTACTATAGCCGAATATTTTAAGTAGCTCTGTCTTTTCCAATAAACCCTTATGCATAATTATAGGCATAATTCACTGAAGTTTAAAAAATACCCTAAATAAATAACACTATTTCTTGCATTCTTTTAAACCATGTCTTATACCAAGATAAACTTGAGTTCTACAGTATACAGTATATATTTCCTGGAACAATTGTGAACAACAAAAAACAAATATCTTAGTTATATTCAGGATGCTTGCTAGTTAGTAAGAATTAGTTTTACTCTTTCAAATTATACTGTAGAGATGATGTACATTTAATTTCAGGAAAACATTTGCCTTTAATTATATGGCGTCTGTGGCAAGCAGACAGTTTCATTTAACAGGATCAAATTGAAAGAAAATATAGATGTATCTGTAAAAAGCAAGTACAGATATGGCCTTCACTCTATTCTACAAATAAATGATGACAAGTACAGTGTGCAGAAGCACCAAATAAATAATTCAACTTTGAGTTTTAAAAATTCGTATTTAAGGGAACTGTGTTGATTTTAAAAGGATGCTATATCTTGCATTACATCAGCCTGAAAGAAAAATACACAGTATTATTTTCATTTGCTCCAGATATGCACTAAAAGATCTGCACTTAAAGTTCACTAAAGACTAATGGGACAGAATGACCTTTCCCAGTAAAAGTGAGTTGGAGGAAAGGACATCTCTCTATTCAAAATTTAAATTAATAAAGAAGACAACTGACTGGGGAAAATGTCTTTCATTCTTTTAATCTTAATTCTCCAACATCAAACATTTCTGACCAGTTGGGTATCACCACAAGAGATGAAACAGTAATTAAAACAAATTATGTCATGTACATCTCCATGTTTGACATATTTACTGAAACAACCTGCATTATCATTTCTGGACTACCTGGTTTGTGACTATTGCCTTGAAAAGAAAGATATGATTGACCTTGATTACATTGCTTTGCAGCTTAAATTATCTGTATCTTTCTTTAAGAATAAGCCCCACCATGTTATGCCTAACGACGTATATTTAATTTATAATTTTTACAAAGATTGAAATCATATTTTCTTAATGATTGGTTACTATGTGTAGTTTAGGATTAATATTTACATTGAACTGTTGAATCGTGGCCATATTGCATATTTATTCATATATATCTTAGAGAAAGCAAATAGATTATTGCAGAGTATAATCCTAGGTACATTCATCTGGAAGTTATATCCCACTGAATTCAAGGCAATTTATATCTGGGTAGACATCTTTAGGATTGCACCTAATGAGTAGATCTTTAAAATTATGTATTTATTGATTTTGCTGATATATGCTATTGAACTCAGTATATTAAATATCTTGTTCCTTTAGATAAGCAAAAGGAACACTAAGTAGATGTTCATTTTCATCTATATATATATTAATAAAGTCATAATCTTTTTTTTTAAGTCAGTTGATCTGATACAGGATTTTTACTTAAAAATTAACACAATAAAAAATTAGGATGACTTAGCACAAGAGTGCAGCAACATTAACCATCTATGGGAAACAAATCCTCCATTGCACCTGTCTTCCACTGTGCAAAAGAACATCAGGCTGCCACTGATTATTTGTTTCTGACATGATTTATCACCTACTATTCTTTAAACCTGATAAAGCAAATTAATCTTTGATTGCAGAAGCCACTAGAGGTTGTCATTAGTCATGTAGTTTGGTGAAGCTGCACACGTTTCATTTACCAGTCACAGAAAAGTGAAAGCCCAGCAGCCATCACTGGCTACTTTCATCCCTTTTCTCAGAGAAATGATCCAACATTTTGCGGTATTTTCCATGAGGGTCTCAGAGCTGCCTAACTCAACCAGAAATTAATCCTTAATGTTATTTCTTAAAACAATGTTGATGTCTTAACCCTTTGGCTAGAATATTTCAACAATGCAATTGGTATTTAAATTAATTATTCTATTTAAATGGGTGGTTTCCAAAATATGTATGATAATGTTAAGTCAACTGTCAAGTATGATCCATGAAATCCACTCCCCTCAACTTTCTTCAGCTTCCCCCTTCATCCTTAAAACAATCGTACAGTCGCACTCACATTTTTGCTATCTTCCATAGTCTTTAAAAGAACCTGTCATTTAATTTTTTTTAAAGTCTAGTTGATTGAACTTTTGAGATGCAAAGGCCCATCAGCATCTGGACTTGTTATTTTCTAAAAACAAATTAGGAAATATAATGAACAAAAGAAGAAGTATTTGACACGAGTTTCCCAGGACAACGTGTGGATTTCAGGTCCCAGAATTCCCCAAGCAGCATAACTATTTGTTGAGAATTCTGAGAGCTGAAACTGGCACAAGTAGAAGTTGAGGCAAAAAAGCTGGCAAAAACTGGTATAGATGTTACCTCTAATATTATCAAAGGATCTACTTAGAAGAAATTGGTAGTAGAAGTCAAACAAGAAAGGTCATAGAATCACCTACCTGAAATGGATCATCTGATTATTTGATTTTAGCCAAAAGGCCAAGAAGCAATATAATTTTATTATTTTCATACATAAATCTATGTATTTAAATCACTGCTGCACATTCCATCTATATTAGAAGCAGGAAAATTCACTTCGCATAAAATCTGTTTTGAAGGACTGATACTAGAATTAAAAGCTTGCTGATGGTGGCAAGGATGGTGGTAGCTGGAATCCGGTTCTTCAAGAACGTATTATTATAGAATTGGGATGGCTTGTTTAAAACTTAAAGAAGTCATTGAAGTTTCAATGTAACTAGCTACCTGTTCAGACAATTCCCATTACTCCTTATTTCAGAAGTTTTTTTTTAAGCTGTTATTAAGGACACCAACAATATTATTTATACCGAGATGATGCATCATTGTAAAATGAAGGATTTCTGTTTGGCCTTCTTTTCAAGAAAGGATTCTAATGACTTTAAGAAGCACAACACAAACGGATTTCTGCTTTGACTTCCTGCCTCAAAGCTGCTGTGGAACATTTCACAAATATAAATTGAATAGTCTTTGTGTCAATTATAATGCGTTATCCTTTCTAATGATACTTTTACCCTGGTTCGTTATTTAAAGTTTAAAGGTAGGCTTTATTCACAGTCTGATGAAGCATAGATCTTCACGAGTATTAGTTTGTTTCCCGCCCCGACAAAAATATCCCCTCACACATTGATGAGCTTCTGTGGTCTAAGAGGATTCTTAACTTGCTCTTTCATATCCACACAGAACCTTTCTAAAGCCAATGAATTTTAAAAACTGCCTTTGAACAGAGGAAAAAGCATTAATCATGCCAAAACCTACAGGCAGCTTCCATAAAACTCTCTCACTGGCCCTTAAGCATAAAAACTTATTCACCTCTACTATTGGCCTAGCATAAGTTGTCCTCGTCATTCTCAGGGGGATAGTCTGATGTTTACTTACTAATATGGAAAAAAGTGCAAACGCCGGATGCAGAAATTACTTGCAAAACAGACCTACACATAGGTTCCTTTTAGGCCAATAGTCAGGCAGACAAATCAGAAAGCATTACTTGCTTGCATTGCAGTTACTATGCCTGCACATCTACTTCAAAATGAGATATTGCTCTTCAATCACCTTTAATGTGAGAAGAGAACAAAGCATGACACAACCTTGATTTCTAGGACTTTAAGTGAATCAAATGTTATAAATTGCTTAACGATATTAGAACTATTTTTGCAATGTGAAAAAGCATGCTACATATGTAACATTGTATGCATACATTATTTCTATTAAGACATAAAGCTGATTTGAGGGGTTTTGTAGAAAATGATATAAAGAGAAAAACACTTTGAAATCTCAAGACAGGTTTTATTCCTGAACAATAACCCCAAACCTCAGCATATTTTGCAGACTCCCCAGAGAACTACAAACACATTTGCTTATTTATTTATTAATCTCAAGTTCCAGTAAGAAAGATGCTCATAAAGACAAGGAAATTACTGTATAATGCTGTATGGTTCGCTATGCTGTAAGGATAATTATATGTTTGCTTAAAACATGAAAAATCAGAAATAATAAAACTTACACACAAATATGCACGCACTACTTGGGTTCGATTAAGAAACTATAAATTTCATCTATTGAACATTAACAAAAATTACATGTGTTTATCATCTTGATTATTCTGAGATTAATAGAGATAAATGACAAGACATAACCAGCAGCAGCTCTGCAACTTAATCATTGCATCTGAGCTATAGGAAGCACTTAATTACTCTCATTTTCTAAGCTGAATCTAATGAGAAGGCATTAGCCAAATGAAAAGAATGCAGTACAAACAAACAAAATAGTTACACCATCATTAAAGAGAAACTCTGACAGTGCAGGTGACAGCCTATGCTGCATAAATTACCATAATGTTCTAAATGCTGAGCTGTCAGAATGCTAACACAGTGATCACATACCCTGGGAATCTCAGCACTATAGCTGTCAGATACAGGTATCATAAATCACCTCTCTCGACCGTACTGCTCATTACTAGAGCTATCTTTATATATGTTTTGCAGCACTCTTCTATACAGAGATAAAGGGAATGCTTTTTTCTACAAGACAGCCTTTTTTTTGGCAGGCATTATATACAATCCTTGTATCTTAAATGGAGACTTTTTTCATTTTAATGAATTTAAATGTCTTATTAACATTCACACTCCGTTACTTCAACATGCAAAATCTATACAGTGCAGAAACAGATTAACTGTTAATGCTGTCACTGTGGTAAAAAAAACAAAAAACCATAATGGCATATTAAGCTAGTTTTAAAATGATTATTTGTAAGTGTTTAGGTTCTTGAAACCTTTAGACAAGTACACACATTTGGGAATATGTACCAGAATTATACGCTCCATGTATAAAAGCATTGTCATTATTTGGTCAATGAAATACTGTTATTGAAAAGGAGCGCGGGGGACAAATAGTTAGAAGAACTTGCTAGAAAAAAATGTGCAGGACTTATGCAAATGGCATCACATTCCCACAAAAAGGCAGAGGCAGACATTTCTCCAGATAGGATACTGTACGTAAGATGTGATGGCATACGCTTTTATCTGGTTATAAATTCCACTGAACTCAATGAGGCTAATCCTGAATAAGACACGTCCAACATCAAATTCATAGAATCAAAGAATCATAGGGCTGGAAGAGACCTTGGGGCTATTCTAGTCCAACCCTCTGATCTAGGCAGGAGTTCTTATACCATCCATGACAAATGGTTGTCCAATCTTTTCTTGAAAACCTTCTATTGATGAATTACCCACAATTTGGAGGGGCAAGCTGTTCCATTGAATAATTGTTCTCATTGTCAGGAAATTCCTCCTTATTTCCAGGTTGGTTCTCCCTCTGACGAGCTTCTACCCATTGCTACTTATCTTGCTCTCAGGTGCTATGGAAAATAAATTGACCTCCTCTTCCCTGTGACAGACCTTCAAGCATTGGAAGACTGCTATCAGCTCTCCCCTAAGTCTTCTCTTTGTTAGGCTAAGTATACCTAGTTCCCAAATTCTTAAAATTAAATCTGATGCATAGTATAATTCTCACTGACCATCACCTCAGAAAGCAGGTCTATTAAGTGGCAGGAGGATCAAAGAAATATATATGTAAAGGGTACAAATTAAAGCCTCTTATTTGGCTGGTAATTTCGATCTAATGATCACCAATCATTGTTCTAACCTATATTGTGAAGTATAGTTTCAATACTGTCTTACTAACTGAAGGGGCAGTCCACAGCAGCCCTAATTACTGAATCGTATGACTGAGAAGTGCTTATTACAAGATATCAGAGGACAATTTGATTTACAGCAACTGTGTAGTAATGTAGTATTCCTGAAACAAATTGCAACATAATTCATTTTCCCTATATAGAAGACGCCGCCCAACAGCTACTTAGCAAAATGAAAGCTTATGGTTGGGTCTGTGATGCTTTCCCCCCCCAAATTGGCATCAAAAACAACGCCCTTGTCTGGATTACTTCACCTAAAGTAAGTGCGTCCAACTCATGGCCCACAAGTCGCATGTAGCTCTGGACAGCAAGTAATGGGGCCTTACAAGATCATAAACTTTTAACATTATTATGTGATTTATAAAGATTAACTATATTATATACTATTTATATGCAGCCTAAGACAATTCCTCTTCACTCACTGCGGCCAGAGGTGGGCGGCACATAAATTAACAACCAGTGCGCCCAGCACTGAAAATGTGAGTATGCACACACGCTCGCTTCACACCATCTGCGCATGCATGCAGCCTTCCATGCATATGCTTCACTCGCATACGTACAGCTTCAAAAACATGGCTAAATAGGATGGCATAGCACTGAGGCAGGTGGACAGGGCCACCCACAGGTCACAATTACCAGTTCACCCAAACCGGCAGCAGCCCACCACTGACTATGGCCCAGACAACCTTTCTGCACTGTCAGTCACATCAATGTTGACAGGGGGAGTTGACACCCTGATACCCAAGAGCTTGATGCTCTTAACCCTGCTTAATATCTACATGAAGCCTCTGACTGAACTCACCAGTTCAGGATTAAGTATCACCAATAGTCTCATGATATCCAATTGCATATCACAATCCCAGGCCAACCAAGCAATGCTGTTAATTACCTATCTTAGTCTCTGGTAAGTGTGAAGCTGCAGATGGAGAAGAATAGGCAAGATCCAGTGCCTGTATTTGGACATCCTGGATTTGGAAATGATACATCTTTAGCAATAGATTGAATGACACTATCCCACTTGGAGCTGGACTGCAATGGGGGAATAGAAATAATAATAATACCGTAACAACTAATAATTTATGCTTTAGCCACCTGATGTGTGGATGTAATCTTCTGTGAGAATGTCCTTGAGAGACCAGAGAAGGAGTAGCGGCAAATTAGAGAACAGTCAAATAAAAGGCAACATAGCCCTCAGAAAGATGTGGGTGTGGCAAATGATTAAGATTAAATACACACTCTGTGGGTTCATCTACAGATTAAACATACTGCATGTTTTCAATCCAGGTACAGATCATCTTGCATGTATGTGTACAATCTGATGAATGAATGTTGAAAAATATGTGTGGTTCTCTTTCCTACACTTTGCATAATATGTGTGTATAAAAAAGAATAGCACAGCTGTTTTTGTAAGTTTTATAAGAATGCCCTCTTTATTACTAACTCTTGCCAAATTATATACTATTCTTTGAAGTGTATGAAATTATCATTCCATTTTAAAATTACCACTATAAGTACATGTTTATTTCTTTTTGTTTCCAAATATGCTTACACTTTATGCATTAATGAGGAACATTAAAAAATAAACATTCACTAGCACTGCACCAAAACTGATTTTAAAAAATAGTAAGCAAGCATTACAATGGACAGCACAGAATATACAGTATTTTACTTGAAATTACATATGCTATGAGTTTTGGTATTTTATGCTGGTTTTAGTGAAAATTAATAAATTATCATTCACTATTTCATAAAAGCTCTTGCAGGGTAACAATGAATTGACTTCAATTGCAAATAATAATGTTTACTAATTGGTTATTCTGCTACAAAGCAAAGTTCAAAAGGTTAATTACAGCTTGATCACCATTTTATCTAGAAACGTGAAGCCAATTTCTATATGCCTATAAAATGAAGATGTACTGCATGCATTACAGTACACTGACAAATGATTGGACCCTCTAATATCAATGTTATAGGCATTAACATTTGCTCTGCCAGTAAAACTGTCAGCTCTTTTTAATTCTGAAGATATATAAAAGTGCTGCAAATGCTTTGGCTTCCATTTTATTAAATTCATGGAGTGCCAAATAGGACCAAAATGTGTTGTCCAGTTAAATCCAAAATTAGAGATTGAGGAAATGAAGTTAAGAACTCTAATGAAGAACAATATATATAAGCATAACTAGCATGATATGTCATTCATTTGAAGTTGCCATAATAAACTAAATGTATGTATTTGCAACCTCACCCCTGAGTCCTCTGTGTTGCCTCATCATTGGGGGAAGGAATGTTCCTGGGACCGATGAAAGAAGAATGTCAGGATCATACGCCATGAGTATATAATCCCAGCAGGATCACCCAAGGCATGAAGGTCATCTCAGCTGCCCTGCTAAAACAAGCGGACACCTATATTGGGTAGCAGTGATATACGAAGATGCTGGAGGCAGATGATCATTTCAGTGACACAGGCAAAAGGATCATTTTATACTGTGTGGGAGAAGGCAATGCTAAACCATTCCTGTATTTTATCAAGAAAACCATCTGGGCAGACAATACAATATGGCTGATAATGGAGAAAATCTGTCTAAGGGATTGCAAACAGTGGACGCCATCTTGATAACCTAATGAATGTTCTGAACTCAGAAAATAAATAAATCTAATAAATAGGTATTGCACAAAACAGCACTCTACTGCATATCATAATTATAAAAAGTAGTTCTGCTTGAACAACTAAATCCATCTTAAGTTATACAAGAAAGGCTATCTTGTTACACATGAGAAGAAATGCAATTCCAGAAAGCTACAGTTGTTCAAACTGGAACTACATTGAACTGCTTTTAAACAGCTGGAATTCAAAAACAAACTTTAAATCATGGTTTCATATCCTGATTTGCTTTGGAAGCAATTGACTTAGCTTCCAGATTTGAATATAATTCCAAGCAAAATTAATCAAACCTTCCAGTCCAACTTGCTTTATTGTATTGTTCTGGGTTTATGTTTTTACATAAAAAGAAAAAAGAAAGAACAATATGCATTAGTGTTATCCCAATTTATTAAAGTGAGATTTAATAATTTCTCAAGTAGCCACACATTACAATCTTTGCTGGTCCTTATTTTCATGTTCCTTCCTTCACAAAAACCTCTCTCATTGAACATATTCACAACGTCATTTTGCTCTATTCTTCTAAATATATTTCATTATATGTGGAAGATTACATTCCAAGCAATATATTAAGCCCTCCTAGCAGCATGCCCCTCATTTTTCTGTCTTCCTCTTCCCCTCTCCTTTTATGGTTCCCCTATCGCTTATTTTAAATGATAAAATCCTTAGGAACAGGCCATCTTGTTGATATAATTCTGTGATGGTTATGTAAATACTATGCACTTTTTTTCATCATGGTCTATAACGTATTGTTGTGTGCATATTGTGGGTTAATCTGTAATTGATAGAAGAGAATATTTGTAGCTTAGGGTTGAACTATTGGATCCTTGGTGCTCCCTGAGCTTGATCATTTTCTTGCAGACTTTTCATTACCAAACTAAGTAACATCATTAGGTAACATCATTGTGTAATGTAGATGGTACTGAAAACACAGAGGACATTATACACACTTTGGAAGAGATTTAGATTATGTGACCTTAAATCCCAATCTCTATATAGGTAATCGTCCACTTGCGACCACAATTGAGCCTAAAATTTCTCCTGCTAAGTGAGACAGTTGTTAAGTGAGTTTGCCCCATTTTATGACCTTCCTTATCACAGTTAAGTGAATCACTGCAGTTGTTAATTTAGTAACCTAGTTCCTACGTGAATTGGACTTCCTCATTGAATTTGCTTGTCAGAAGGTCGCAAAAGGTGATCACATGAGCTCAGTCACACACTGCAACTGTCATAAATATGAGTCAGTTGCCAAGCATCAAAATTTTGATCATGTGACCACAAGGATGCTGCAATGGTCATAAATATGAAGAATAGTCATAAGTCACTTTTTTCAGTGTCGTGTAACTTCGAACTGTCACTAAATTAACTGTTGTAAGTCAAGGACTACCTGTATCTATGCATTTAAAGCAATACTTTAATTTCTGTGATTAAGCAATACTAATTTCCCCCAGATTTATTTTGGGAAGTGACAAGGTATAGTAGTCACCACAGTGAAAATCCCAATTACAAAGAGCACAATCAAATAGCATACTGAGCTATTATATAAATAAGAGAAGTATGTTATTTACAGGACTGACAGCTCTCATTGTTGCTATCTAAATTGAATTCACAAAAGGAGATAACTAGTGTTTCAATCAAACCTCCAAAATGAAAAGGCTCTAGTCAATTTACAGAGCAAAGGAACCTTATATTAAGAACAAGACATTCCAAATGTTATGCAGATCATTGAGCGCAATAAAGGATTTTAGATCCTTAGCTAGACCATCATCATTAGCAATATGTCAGAATAAAAATTTTCTTCTCTCACAGGAAACTAGGTGGAGAAAATGTTAACATACACACACAGACACACACCAGAAACTTATCTCCTTCCAGAAATTTGTACTTTGGTTTGAGAATGTTTATGGCAAGAGATATACTTGGAATACACTACATGACTCTGTGGTTTCTTCCCCAAACCCCCCAAACTTAGACTGTCTACTGTACCCCATTCCTAAGAGGTATTTAAGGGGCGTGCATAAGTGCACAAGTGTGCCTATCGTCCCTGTCCTATTGTTCCCTTTTATCCGAATCTACCTCTGTATTCATAATCTTATCAGTACTTGTATCTGTTTTCTAATATATGCTTGACGAAAATAAATAAATAAATAAACAAATAAAATAAATAAAATACAAATAAACAAATCCTTCTTTGCTTCCTCAACTGACTGGATCTGTTATAAACATTACATAGGATTTGTTGGATTGACTCACTAATGGCCTCTGAAAAAAATTGCAAAATAAAATTTCACACCGAAAAATCATTGGACAAAGTCTGCTGTTTCCTTTCTTAGCAACAGAAAATGCTGTTGAACAGGTAATCATGACTAGCATAGATTTCCCAAACTAACCAAAGTTTAATGAACAAATGTGGATAATTTAGCATCATTGTATCACCCTACTCCCAGGTGCTTTTAGTTGAAAGATTACAAACACTTTTAAAAATCAGGTTTCAGACCAGGGAATAGTACTGAGCAGGCATTGATCATGCTTGTTGATGACCTCTATTGAGTGCTCAAAATTTGTTGAATGATTTACCTATGTCATAAACTAGGCTTAATGAGCATCTACTTAGCCATATTAGAGTGCTCTGTAATTTGATATCATTGTCCATGTAATAGCCTTTTATGCTCTCCTACACCCACCTAATGCTCCTAACACTCCTTGATTCTTTTAGACTTTTGTTTCTATATATACTTGGGTTTTAATACATATATTTTTATATCTAACTTTTCATATGTTTCAGACTCTGATGTATCTTACATGCTTTTTAAATGTTAATTGAGTGTACCTCACCTACTTACACTAGCCTATCACCATAACAAAGATTTGATTTGATGACCTCTGACATAGCAGAGATGGAAGAGGTGCAACAGCTGATTTCTCCTTCATCTCTGAGTGGCGTTCAATACAGGGGTGAAATCCTCCCGGTTCGGCCCGGTTCTATAGAGTAGGTTGCAAGCAGCTGGTGACATCATAGAACCG
>JANHFT010000869.1:27112-49359 GCA_032467955.1 Pseudoxenodon macrops | reverse complement strand
ATGATGAGTTGTGATGAAAAGTAGGAAGCTTTTCTTGTATTCTGTATTAGGATACAATAATGGGGAGAATGGGACGGGATGGGACGGAACAGAACAGGCTTATTGGCCAAGTGTGATTGGACACACAATGAATTTGTCTCTCGTGCATAAGCTCTCAGTATACATACAAATAACAAAGTAATATATTCATAATAATGGTATCAATAACAGAAGGTAGTAGAAAAGATGAGAAGATGAGAAGAGAAGGATAAGCTTCCTTGTGAGGAAAAGTCTTCTGGAGGACATGTGGGCAATCACCTGTCCCATCCTTATCCGGAGAGCTTCCAAGGATCTGATCTATTCAAACATTTTTTTTTGTTTTTGCCATGATCATCAGAGACATCTTTAGTTTGCCATATCTCTGATGAAAGTCTAAATACACCTATTTTTCTCTCACTTTATTAATTAATTCATGATTCTTTTCTCTTCACTATTAATTAATATCATTTGCTTCTCCTATCTTCCAAGTTACAATCTTCTATATACCATGGTCAATACCTGATGGGCCCAACTATATTGATCACCATTACCCATTATGAGTTTTATTAGTTGATTTTCCATAACTAAGAAATTATTCATTTTTCTCATCTATACATGCATGTACAGAGCCGTCAGTGGAGCAAATTACCAAGTAATAAAGTAATAACAAATTTTTGCTGAAAATATGATTTTGCTAAAATCTGTAGTTAATTGCTCATGAATGTTTAATAGATGTCTTTGATGATTGAAAGTAATGTTCTGTAATTTGAGCAGAATACAACTTGATACCTTAACCTTTTTACATTTACATTAAAATGAGTGGTTTATTAGATTCTACTCCGTTCCATTTAGTACACCTGAACATTAAATACACGTTTGTAAAGCAAATATAAAGCTTTCTTCAGTTTATGGTAAGCAAACCCATGTCATATATAATTATTTCACAAATTAAAGCCATGTATTTAGACTAAAAAACGATCCTTTCAGCCATGGATGGCTGCTGCTTTCATTTAATTGACCAAAAATGGTAGTGGGCACAATGATGAGGAAAAATGGTGTGGGTTTGCGGCATACTAATTGATGGGTCCTGAATTTTTCCTAGATTAGGGAGGAAAGTTTTAGATCCCTGTTAAAAGTTCAAATTAGTTTTCTACAGTAATTTTCATCTATTTATCACCTCACAACAATGGAATTCTTGTCATCAGTTTTAAACAGTTATGATCAGAAAATATTGCATAGATTGCAGACAACAGGCTTGGAGATTTTTATTATTTCTTTACTTGTTTGTTAGCAAATTTATGATCAGATGTGAAAGACTAAATTCACTTGTGAAGATTTAATTAAATGGATCTATTGCTAATGCCTATGCACAGGAATCTTCTCAACTAACAGTCAACACTTGGTTAGCATTAGATAAAGACCAATGGCACTCAAGAAGGTTTGGATCTAGTTCATATGACTACATAATGATTCCAGGCTGACCCCCCTTTTCACTCTACTTCCAAGTTCTGCCATTCCTTTTCCTACATTTATACAGCTACCCAAATTAGCCAAATAATTCTGGGTAACTAACAAGTGATAAAAAAATACATTAAAACCAGGCAAGAGCTGTTCCACAAGGCAGACGTTGTTTCAGAGAAGGCAGCTAGCTCTAAGACCTCGATATGCCCTCACTTTAACTGAGCAGCTCCCTTCCTGACACTTTAGCTGGAGGCTAAAATCCCAAATAGAAATACTGCATTGTATACAATTACAGGTAGTCCTTGACTTGCCACCACAACTGGGACTGGGATTTTCATTGCTAAACAGTGTAACATCACATGACTACATTCCTTACCAACAGCATCCCCAATACTCCGTTGCCATTATTAAGCAAATTTTACCAGCAATGAAAATTAGGTAAAGATCCACCTAATCCAAGCCATTCTGGCCTTGATCCTTCCCAACCCTGAGCCTCAGTTTTTCCAAGATAAAAGACTGTCTCTCTTTCAATTCCCCACAACTGCCTATTCTCCTGTATCTGGCCTTTTAGATATTCAGCAGCCTACCTTATGGGGCAGCAATCAGTTCCAGAACTATCTATCCAGGACGCTCCAACAGCACGGCCAAAAGCTAACATCAATAGTGTAGCATGAAGCCACAGTCATCTCTGGAAGCCTCAGACAGCCAAATCTGGCAAAGCTGCCATGGCCTAGGAAGCATCAACATAGTGGCATAAAGCTGCAGCATCCCAGAAAATGCCCCAGCTCAGCCTCAGCAGTCCCTCACCACCCTACAATCGGAGTCCCCTGCAACCTATGCTCTGCCATCCTAGTTGATCTTTACCAACTTGTTGCCCCCACTGCTGACTTGGCATGCCATGCACATGAGGGCATCTTCCCCAGATCTAGTGAGAAAATTTCCACGTATGACTTGGGGAGAAAGCCTCGTACCTGCAGCTCTGCAAATAGTGTGTTCTGTTCTCATGGACTTTGGAAGATATGGCACATTATTGAGAGAACGGCACAACCAACCTCAGGAAGAAGGCCTGGTACAGCCAGTGGCTAACTTGCATAGGAGCAGGCCAGGTGCACTTCATTAGCACCAGGAAGACAATGGTGAAGGTCAGTTGGACATGGTAGGGCCTGAAGAAAAGAGGGGACAACTGGGACTTTGTATGATGGTGGCTGTCTGTAGTGTGGAGCTTGAGGTGGCATTTCCCAATGGCAGCAGTGGTGTTGGGGTTGAAGTAGAGGCCTGAGTGACAGCTAGCTGAGACTGCTAAAGACCCCAGGCCTCTACTCCGCCCCTAGCCCTGCCACTGCCACCAAAGAATGTCACTGTGTAGGGCGGTAAAAAGGGCATAAATTAGGGGAGACATAAGTAGGTCTGGAGAGTTGAAACGTGTGGTTATAAGTGCAGGCTGGCTGCCAAGCCTAAAATTTAACTATGTGACCACAGACTGTAATGGCCATAACTTCAGGAACTAGTTCTAAGTCATTTGATGTCATAACTTCAAATAGTCACTAAACACTGGTCATAAGTCAAGGCATACCTATAAATATTCAGAATAAGGAATATTAATTAGCATGAGGGTAATTGTACATTAAGAATTATAGATAGTTTCATGATAGCAGATTTGTTAATTCTATATATTCTGGGTTAAGAGAATAGTTTCCCATTCTAGGCAAGAAGAGGAGAATTTTCTTAAAATTTTCTTAATTTCCCTATTCTTAAAATTCTTAAAATTTCCCTATTATTTTTTTAAATGCCATAAAAAGGCCATCAAAATTAGCCAAATATTACTGCAAGGTGTTTCCATGCCAACTGAATAGTTGTTATGGCTGCTATGATTACAATTTGTAATACTTTTTAGCAATGAATTTCCAGCAGCAATTTTAAATAGTGTGCCAAAACACTTTAATGTATTTATTTAATGTACTTTAATGTAATGTATTTATTAGAGAGGGGAAAACCTTCTTGGAATTGGGACTCTATACTAAAAGAGGCACCAGACATTCTCCAAAATATTCCACTCCTACAACCAACACTGGTATGGTAATACCAGTATGGTAAAATCCTAGATACTTTACACTGTTCAGAAAACTGTACCTAACACCTGAGGAAATAGCAAGCTAAGACACCTTAAAGCAGGGGTGTCAAACTGGCAGCCCGCGGGGCCAGATGCAGGGGTGAAATCCAGCAGGTTCTGACAGGTTCTAGAGAACCGGTAGCAAAAAATTTGAGTAGTTCGGAGGACCGGCAAATACCACCTCTGGCTGGCCCCAGAGTGGGGTGGGAATGGAGATTTTGCAATATCCTTCCCCTGGAGTGGGGTGTCCTCCATAGTCCTCCACTCCAGGCACACTTTTTAAAAAAATCACTGTAACAATTTTTTGGGGCAGTTTAGCTTGACAGTGTGCAGCTGGTCCAAGTCATCTAAGAAGATTCATATTCAACTGAGGAACTGAATCTTGGTCTCCTTGTTCTATACTCTGTCTAACTCTACTACATCAAGAACTATGTTTCATACAAAATAGCTTCCAACTGATTGTGGCTATAAAAGCAAAGGAAAATCTCACACTAAAATAAAACATCTTCTACTGATAGTGCTTGATCCTTTATCTCTCCCCCCCCCCATCTATCTATCATTAACTACCTTTAAAGTTATCAGGATATATTAACACTGTCACACATGTAATCATCTATCCGTGTGATTATTTTATCTGGGCAAATATTAACTCTCTCAAATAAACACATAAATAAACAAAAACATAATATTGTTGCTCAGGACCAAGTTAAAGGCAATCTTCTAAATATAAACAGTGCAACATTTCAATCTGTTGGATGTATTTCAATATTATTTTACAAATGTTGCTTATGGCTTTGTAGCACGGAAGATGCAGCTTTGCAAAGATATTGGCTCTAGACAGTAATTACACCCACAGCCTAACATTGCAGTTAATGGACACACACATTTCAATAATTACAATGCCTGAACAACATAATATGGCTTCATTAGCTGCTACAAAATAAAGCTGAGCTGGTAGTGAACTTAGCTAAGCATTTTAAAGATAGATATAGTACATTTTATTAAAAAGTCTAGCCAAAAGAAGACACTAAAATCAGGATTTTCCTTACAATTGTATAATAAACAAAATTAAGTGTTCATGTGGGTAGCATCCAATATTGTTTTCAATTAGTATGGGATTGAAGTTTTCATATAAAGTGCATAAAAAGTTATTATAACCCAATTACTGCAGGTCAAACAAACGATCCCTGTTGATTATTTTCACATTCATAGGCCTTGTCTGCACAAAAACTAAAGATATCTGATTTGTGTTTGGCCTACTGTGATTTATTCATTTGTTTTAAGAAAGAAATAATTTATGTATAAGCAAGAGACCACTATTTCAGCAGAGGTACATTGGTGGTTTACATGTTTTAGCTTGTGCATGTGGTTAAGAATCTTGATTTATTTCTAATTCCTTTATGATATCTATTTCTTGGGGGGGGGAAATAAGCCAAGGTTTAATTATACAAACATTTTATACACACATACCTTTCAGCTGATTCAAGCCATAACTGCCAAATACACCCATATTTCAACAGTAAGATCATAGTCCACAAATGTTTTGTAGTATGCTCAAATTACAGATTCAATAATATATGCTTTATACTTTCATCCATGCATTAACGAAGTAATTCACACATTCAAGCATTTAACTAAAAGTAGAATGCACTTTTTAAAATGCTATTCAGGCAATACATAAATCAAAATTGGAGGGGGGGGATAGTTTTTAAGAAATAGTCAGGGCTACAAGCAGTCGTCAACTTACGACCGGTGGGTTAGTGACTGTTAGAAGTTACAAGGGCCCTCCCAAAGCTACTTATAACTGGATTACTAAATTACAACGGTTGTACCCCCTGCGGTCATGTGATCCCATTTTGAGTGCTTGTCAAACAGGGTTTGCAGTGTCCCACAGTCATATGATAGAGATTTTCAACATTTTTGTCAGTTTCTGGTGTTTACTTCTGGCTTCCAGCAAAAAGAAAAATTACCATTTGGTAAAATAGATCTGCTTCACAACCATGGTGTTCACTTAACCATCACTACCACAAAGATTGTCATAAAATCTGGTCCAGTCACATGGTGACCCATTTAAACAACTGCAACAATTTACAATTGTAATTCCAGGCACAACAATAGTTGTTAAGTTGATAATTAACTATACCACCACTTTCATAGCTGCTTCCAGGTAGACTGACATGGTGGCCTGATTCTTCAGGTATGAGAGGATCGTACTGCAGCAAAATAGTGGTAGAAATAGATGAAATTAGATGCAAAAGGGACCTTTTTAGCCATTTAATGCAACCTACCTTCTCAAAAGAAAAACTTGTTTCTTAGGTGCAGTCCATACTTAACTGCTTTTTGGAGTTCCCTTTGTTAGTGTTACTTGATAATCTGAAAATGTTTTGCTAATCACACTTTTAGAATTTTTGTATAGTTTCTTATTCTTACTTAACAAACATACAATTTGTTGATTATATACTTTAAGGTATAATCCCTTTGAATCTAAAAACGTTTCTGAAGTTGCTGAAAACATATACAGTAAATGTCAGCAACTGCACATTCTCCTGAAAGTAAGGTTAAAAACATATTAATATCTATCTACAGAAGATATGACAATTGCCAGTTTAATATAGCCATTAACAGATATATATTAAAGATAGTGAATAAATTATTAATACATTACCCAAACAGGTCATATCTTGTACAATTTTCCATTGCCTTCCCGTGAAGAAGATATAGATTAATTAGCAAACATCATATACTATATAACTCAGCTAAAATTGCTCATGGGTCAAGATTCTCAGTATCTTGAAAATTGATGGGACAATGTTTGCAAATATTTCTTGATTTTAATTATTTTACACTATCCAATTCATCAACAATTAAAGAGAAACAGAATTGTCTTAGGTATTTTATTCTGATCCTTATATAGTACATTCATTTCAATTCTGTAAAGCACAATTGAATCGTATTTTGGACTGTTTTTACTGAATATGCCCAATAGCTACTTTCTACAAAATACTTCTCAATTTCTGAAATTAATATATCTTTTATATATTTAATCCCCTTTGAAACTATCATACAGTTTTGATTAGGGTCAAGTAATAAATGTACATCAAGGAAATATTAACCTAAGAATCTGGAATTCCTTTTATTTCTGAACAAAGTAATTGATATACATTTTTTTGACTACTACTATTAAAGGAAATTTCCCATTGCACTGACTTACTATTTTGCCTGAATTATATGAAAGTATACAATCTGATTGGATTTTGCAAAGCAACAAAATTTGGAATAGGACATCCTTTTCATTTAATAGCCAGAATTCTACACATGTCAAATCATTCCAACAGAAAGACTAAATAGATAGTCTCTTCACATCCTTAAATCAGTATTTCACTTAAGAAATAAGACAGTCAAAAATTTATCTATATATATATAAGTTATATTTACTAACACACATGTCTATGTAACCCATTGATGAATGGAACTTTGAATTATGATTTGAAGTGCAAAGTATAATTTCTGACTTCATATATGGCAAATACTGGATTATCACAGCATAGAAGATTCACTTACGCACACAGAGAATTCGCTCATGTAAACAAACTCTATAAAAGTATGAAAATGAAGCTGTATGCACAATATATCTTTTTATTGTATTCATTCCTTTCATTCCTTGTTCAGGAATGACCAAATATGCATTTTGATCTATAATGTATTTTTTATTTGTTCACTCTTTTATTATGTCATAGCTTAATTGTTTATGTAAATTATAAAAGAAATAGAAAGTATCTATTTAAAACAAGTTCAACCATCTTTAAAGCATTCTTAACTATTCTGGAGTGCAATTATACCTTTTTTTTTGGATAAAATTCTTCTTTAAACTCTAAATGTTAAAGTTAAATGAGAGGCATTTAATGCAATCTGAAAAATATTCAGTTCAATTAAAAATAATTGATGCACGATGAAATAATTCTTCCCAAAGCTGCTATAAAATCTTTTTTTTTAAAATAAAGCTACTTAATAATTTTCATCTCCTAAAGGCTAGAGAAACATTATTGCATATTAAAAATTGGAATTCAGTTTTCCCAGGAGGTACAAGAAAGTTATTAAAACAACCTATTTATTGTTGATATAACTATCCATTTGTGCTATACAAAAAGTAACAATTTCAGTACATTAAGAGAAAAACTAATTAACATATAATTAGTATTTTCTGTATTTTGATAATTAAGGGGTTGGTTGACTATTTCCTTTCACAATTCCATTTTTGTATCCTGACAATACCTTTAATGAGCAACTAACACTATTTAAGCCCTGATGGCTGAGGAATTTAGTGACCATCACTACATTGCTTCCATTTATCACTGCCTCTTTACCTATAAATTAAAGCTGCCCTCCAGCTATGTTGATCAATTTCTTCACCCATATCAGTTGAATATGTATGGCATTAACCTCATTTACTAGTTGAGAAAAGATGAATTAAAATAAGATCCAATTCCTGGTCACACAATGCAATTTCAAAACTGTCTGCTAATTTCCACCACCTGTCAGAATAATCCTTTACTTTCTGGTAATAAAAATGATGCATAGTTTTCCTGAAACCCAGAAGATGAAGAAAAAAAACCCCACCTCCATGTTTCATATATTCCATAATTAACTATTAAAGCCACAAAGCTTTAATCCTGAAGGGGAATGAATACAGTCGATTTCCTAGACCCCTGAAATATTTGAATTACATTCAAATACTGTAAAAGTGTACAGGGTTTCAATGGGGGAGGGATGTTGTTTTACATATGGATTACCGATATCCAGTAAAAAAACAGGTTAATTTAAATCAAAGATGCTATAAGGAATGAACAAAATTGCACCCCTGTTAATTCCCATTTTAAATAAAGTGATTTGACAGGATATACTGTTTCCCATAGGACATTCTATTTATTTAGATAAATAGAAGACCAACAGGATTGGGGCCATCTAAATCTTGGGATGGGTGTGGGTTGAGAGTTGTTCCAGAAGGCAGGCACTACAACAGAAAAGGCATACTTTCAGAGTTCCATCAGGAGAAGCTGTTTTAACAGGAAAGACGTGGAATGCACCTACCCAGTCAGATCTCATGAACAGATAGATTCAATTGAAGATAAGCAGTCTTGTAAGTAACCCAATTCTATGCCATGAAAAGCTTTAAGGTGACAAGCAGCATCTTGAACTGTGCTTGTAAGTCAACTTGGAGGGGTGGGTGTCAATGCAGCTCAAGGGGTAGTGGAGTTACATGGGTATACTGTGATGCAACCGTAAGTATCCACACTGCTGCATTCTGGACCAACTGCAGCTTACAAATGGTCTCAAGGTCAGACCCATAAATAGTGCATTCCAAGATAACCAAGGCATAAGTGACTGTCGGTAGGGCTTCTTAGTCCAGGAAAAGGCAACTTCAGTGCACAACACAGAGCTGCCCAAAGATGTTGATAATTGGGCAGCATACAAGTTATCAGCAACAGTAGCAGATGTATTAAGGCCTTTTTTGCTGCAGCTGCCACCTGTTTTTCAAGTACAGTGAGTCCACGATGGCTTCCACACTACACACATGTTCTATGGAATGCTATGTACACAATATACAGTATACTATAAAAATTTAGGTATGGATATGAATACAAGTCCAGGAATGGAATTACCATCAGCTATCTCCTCTACATGGATGACACCAAACTGTGTGCTATGCGTGAATGAGACATCGACTCACGGATCCACCTGACATAGATCTATATAGTGATGTTATTTGGACTGGAGAAGTATGGACAGATAGTAATCAAGACAGGAAAGGTAGTTAAAACTGATGGCAATGTCCAACTATTAACAAAGGATAAGACAGTTCTTAAGGTAGCTCAATGGGAAGAACAAGACTCATGCTATCAACATGTACATCTTGCCAGCCATCAGATACCCTACTGGTATAGTGAGTGGCCAAAGAAGGACATGGAGGCTGCTGATTAGAAGGGGCGTTGGTCTTACTTGATACGCTCATTCTCGTAGGATGGAGATAGCACCCAGGCATGAGAAATCCCTCATCCTCCTAGCCAATAGGACTGAGTCTTTCACAGGTATTTAACCCGCCTCCGTTGCTAGGTTACCCAGCTTTCTTGAAGGCCAAAGAGAGACTCAACGTGTGGTGCCGGTAAGAGTAGGTTCAAAGATAGGAGAAAGGAAAACGGAAAGAGAGAAGGAAGGACCAGGACCAGGGCGGGGCTGGATGCTATCTCCACCCTACGAGAAGGAGCGTATCAGGTAAGACCAATGTCCCTTCTCCATAGAGGGTGGAGCTAGCATCCAGGCATGGGACATGCCAAAGCCGCATGTTCTTGGGTAGGCAAGGCCTGGTACAACCGTGGAGTGACGACCATGAAATTATGCTTGGTGGACTCTTTGGAGTCTTTGGACTCTTTGGAGAACTCTGCGGCCAAATCTGCGAAAGCATCTAGCTTGTAGTGCCAGATGAATGGAGAGGGAGAGGGAGATGTCGATGTGGCCGCCTTGCACACTTCCTCAATGGAGGCCTGGGTAGCCCATGCCGCTGTAGTTGCCGTGCTGCGAGTGGAATGTGCAGTTATCCTCGCTGGCCGCGGGGTTGATGACAAATCATATGCCTTGGCTACCATGCTCCTGATCCAGCGGCCGATGCCGGAGGGCTGTACTCTGTGGCCCGGCTTGGACGGCAGGAAGGAGACAAACAGTGATTCCGTCTTGCGAAGTGATGCCGTCCTGCGGATGTAAATATGGTGGGCCCTGCGGACGTCCAGGGTGTGCCACTGGCGTTCAAGTCGGTGAGTCGGGTTGGGGCAAAAGTTAGGGAGGACAATCTCCTGCGCCCTGTGAAACCAGGAGTTGACCTTTGGAATAAAGGAAGGGTCCAAGTGGAGCACCACCCTGTCCAGATGAAAGATGCAGAGATCCTGCCTGACCAAGAGGACCGCTATCTCAGAAATCCTCCTGGCAGAGGTCACTGCTATCAGGAAAGCGACCTTACAAGTGAGAAGTCATAGAGAGGATTCGCGTAAGGGTTCATAGGGCTCCGTGGTCAAGTAGGTGAGAACCTTGGAGAGATCCCATGTCAGGTACTTGTGGACAACCGGACAGATGTTCGTAGTATTGAGCTACGTCTCCCTCTCGGACCAGCGCCCCTGGGCTATTTCTGAGAGGCAGTGGGTGCCCCACCCGGACAGGCTGGCGTCCGTCGTGACCACGAGCCTCTGTGGTTCCTGGAAAAGGCTGCCCTTGGACAGGGCCGGCAAGGTCCACCATCTGAGGGAGTGAAGAACTGTTGACTGAAGTGTGACCTTGGTCGCAGTGGTAGCTCAGTCCGACTTCTGAAAGGGGAGGAGAAACCATGGTAGGTCCCTGGAGTGTAGGCGTGCCCAGGGGGTGATGGAGATGCATGATATCATTTTCCCCAGGAGCGTGGATAACCAGGTCAGTGGAACCTGCCTTGACCGTTGGACTTTGAAGATCAATTTCATAATGCTGTCCTGGGAAAGGAACACCCTACACTGCATGGAGTCCACAACGGTACCAAGATTGGCCAAGGTGGTATCTGGTGAGAGGTTGCTTTTCTCTCTGTTAATAGAAAAGCCCAGGTTGGTGAGGGTGTCCAGCACTACTTGGACATCCTGTAGTGCCTGACCCTTGGAAGGGGCCTGGATCAGGATATCATCGAGATAACACTGGAGGCAAATCGGTAGGGTGTAGAGGTGGGCTGCTGCAACCACCAGAATCTTAGTAAAGACTCGAGGTGCTGAGGAGAGACCAAACGGAAGGGCAGAGTATTGGTAGTGCACTCCTGCATAGGCAAACCTAAGGTATTGCCGCTGAGAGGGTCTAATTGGAATGTGAAGGTATGCTTCCGTAAGGTCTATAAATGCTAGGAAGTCCCCGCACCTCACGCCGCCTAGAATAGAGGACAGGGAATGCATCTTAAACCGGCAATATCTGATGTATAGACAGATAGTAATCAAGACAGGAAAGGTAGTTAAGACTGATGACATACAGACAGACCAACTACAAATACCTTGGTAACACAGTCACATGAGCAGTATGAGAAAGAGGCAAGGAAGACAGCAATGTCCAAGTACTAACAAAGGATAAGACAGTTCTTGAGGTAGCTCAATGGGAAGAACAAGACTCATGCTATCAACATGTACATCTTGCCAGCTATCAGATACCCTACTGGTATAGTGAGTGGCCAAAGAAGGACATGGAGGCTGCTGATTAGAATATCTGGAAGACCATCTCAATGTATGGAGGTTTCTACCCCAAGTCCAACACCCAGAGACTGTATGCCATCCAGAAAGAGGACAAGGTTTGGTGTCAAAGCCACTGTCCTGGATAAAACACACAGCATTCAGAAATATATCAGTAAGATGGCACCCAAAGATAAGCTACTGAGATAATGTCTGAAGCAGCTGCAGACATGGGAGGAAGAACAAGCAGGTGTGCCATTGCAAGACAAGACTCTACCTGGAAAGTACCATCAACAGATAGTTGAAGTAACAGATTTTGGAAAAGGGCTGGATTAAAAGACAACACTAAAGTACTGACCATAGCAGCCCAAGAACAAGCACTAAGCACCCAATCCATAAAGCAGAGGTCTACCACACTAGATAGAATCCAAAGTGCAGACTGCAGAGTGGCCTCAGCAACAGTCCAATATATAGTTGCAGGCTATAAGACTCAAGCAACAATAGTTTGTATATTGAATGATACAATCAAGTAGCTGGCACAGAGTACAGGAACACCTGCACAATGTGTAAGCTAGAACCCATCCACCCCCAGTCCATATGGGAGATCCCACAGGATATTGTGGAGAATAATACAGCTAATATCCTGTGGGATTTCCAGATCCAGATGGACTCGCCAATCAACCAGACATTGTGGTAGTAGTAGACAAAGAACAGAAGATAGCAATGGATATTCTGTGATTAAATGCTGTTTCCTATAAATGCTTGCTGCTCTTCACAATTTTTAAAGCGTTTCTAAAATTACTTACTTTAGGTATTTATTTTAATGGCCTTTTATTACAAAGTTCAGTCACTGAATGCAGGAGAGGGGTATGAATTAATCAATTTATTAAGATTGTCTTTTGTTGTTGTTGTTAAGATTGTCTTAATGTAACATACTGATCAGAAGTCACCAAAGACTTTTTAGTTTAGTACTAGACAACCTGTGCCCTATTGAGTCGTTTTAGATATATTTACTTACTTAAACAGAAGAAAAGAATGAAGGAAGGAATGAAGAAAGGAAAGGAAAGGAAAGGAAAGGAAGGGAAAGAAAGAAAGAAAGAAAGAAAGAAAGAAAGAAAGAAAGAAAGAAAGAAAGAAAGAAAGAAAGAAAGAAAGAGGTGTAGAGCGACTTCTGATTTCCTGCAGGCTTCCCCATTAAATTTGCTTGGAGGAAACTGGCAGGAAATATTGGAAATTCCTTCCTTCTGTGGAATGCTTGCAGGGGAAAAGTAAGTGGGGAACCCAGCTGAAAGTAACAAGTCCAAGGCTAGCAAGCAGGTAAGTGGCTGCCTGCTGGCTTTTGAATGGGGAGGGCTATGCAGAGGTGCATGAGAAGTACGGGGGGGGGATCGGGAAGAATATGCAGAGGCACAACAGGTGCTGCATGGGTCATGGGTTATATGAGGTGTTATATAGGTTGGGGAGGTGCAGGGGAACAACATGGGTCGGGAAGGTGCCTAGGGGCGCTTGGAGTTGTGTGAGAGACGCCATATGGGTCAGCGACTGTGTATGGGAGGGGCGGTGCAAGTTTGATGTGCAAGGGATGACATGGTCTGGGATTGTTTGATGTGCATGTGGTTCCTCCTTCCCTGTTTCTTCCTTCTTACCTTCCCTCTCCCCCTTCCCTTCCCAGCAGGCAGGTAAGTGGCTATTGTGGGGTGGGGGAGGGAGCCAAGAATTGGGAGAGTAGCTCAGAAACTGTCATGGGACATGGAAATACAGCAGGATGTAAGTGCTACACCAGCCTGAAGCAAACACAGCTTTCTCAAATTTCACTGTTGCACTGTTTCTTCCAGTTAAAGGTTGCAGAAACAGAAGTTTTAATAATATATAGATGTTAGGTATATCCAACCTGTGTGGTTAATTTGTTTGTTGTATAGTTCTGCTATACAACAAACCCTTGGAAAACAAGGATGAGTAAATTACAGTTTACATTGTCATCTCAAGGTGAATCACACCAACAAAGCCTGATAGTTTTATAGTTGCCTTTAAATTACTGATGATCAGAGAACCCAGCTCACTATTTCCCCTGTAGTCTAAGATACTTTATTCCAAAACACACTCTTTTCAGTCCCTTAAATGAAACCCCTCCATTAATTTGGCAAACCACTGTCCTGACTTGGAGATCAGAAGTGACAAAACAAAAAGCCACCATGTAAAAAAAATCTTAGTAATCAGTCCAAACTCAGAGATTTGTTTTTCTTGCTGGAAAACAAAGGCAAGAATGATATTTAGTAATGCAATACAACCATTCCTTGTTTAGTGACTACCTCGGTTAACGACCTTTCACAAATATGATGATAATAAAAATTCCTTTTTTGACCAATGTGTGCATTTACAATTTAATTTTGTGCACCTGACAACAAAAGCTTTCACCTGAAACAGTTTAAGGTCTGGTCAGTTTCAGGCAATTTAAAAAAAAGTTCTAATCAACTAATTAAGGTCACAGAGCTAAGCTTATTAACCTGTGATTAACACCTTTTATAGAAGCTTTGTGTTGCTGAGAAAACCAGCTCAGAAAGAGATGGCTTGTTTCAGCAAACTTTCTGCCTTTTGAGGGGGCCCAAAAAAAAAGTGTTGTTAAAAAGGATAACTCACAAGACACAGTAGGATATAAATTTATCTGAACAAGACAGCAGCAACCAATCATCTTTCAGTGTTTCTTAGGCAAGCTTTCACTTAGCAACCATTTCACTTAATGGCAAAATTGCTGGATCAGGATACAGTCACTAAATGAAGAGAGGGTGTAATAATAACTTTTAAACTGCTGACCTAAACTGCATGACTGCCTCATCTCGTTAAAGGTTATCTGTAACAAAGATCTTAATCTAGTTATGTCTGAATGTCTTCTGCCAAGTCAAGCCATGTGCTTTCATAAAGAGATTAAGTGACTGGAAAACTGTGATTTACTGCTGAATCCTATTCTGAAGCCTGACAATTTTAGAATAATGGCTGGCTCACAACACTTGCCTAGTGCAGAAGTGTCAGCTTTACTAGGTAGACCAGACAGGAAAATCAACCTAATAAGCCAAATATACTTTATTGTACAACTATATTAACAAAATCTTGCAAGTCTGAAAGTACAATTTCCTTGCCATCACCTTCACAACTTGAAAAACTTGGGATTCCTTCTGAATGTCTTGCTCCATCCGTTATGCAGCTGCAGGCTATACCCTCTCTTATCCCTAGAGGCATCTCTTTACCCCTTCTCCCAAGGTTATTCCCACATACCATACAAGAATAGCAATAGGAGTTATATACTGCTTCAGAGTGCTTTACAACCCTCTCTTAAGTGATTTACAGAGTTTGCATATTGCCCCCAACAATCTGGGTCCTCATTTTACTGACCTGGGAAGGATGGAAGAAGTTATAGCCAAAGACTATTGTAGTTGGATAGTAACAGGTCTTAACAATTATTTCATAAATTTAATTAAAATGTGATCTACCACCACATATCCTCCTTTTCCAGATTTACAGCAAGGTTAACACATATACAATAATACTTCTCATTAGTACAAGAAAATCACGTTATATTCAGTTCAACAGTATAGTAGTGATGTAACAGATAAAACTAACATGCAAAGGACTGAAAGTACTCATTGCTACATATCATTTATATCTTATAAACTTACAACTATAAAATGACAATGTAAATATCTTCTCTCCAGTGTTAATATTCTAGAATAATTCTTTAGTAACCTTGCCCAGGTCATTTATGCACTGCATAAAAGATTAGGCAATTAAATGGAAGGAAAAACTAAGTGAACTGAACACAGAAATCCATTCAATGGGATATATTTGATTCTTGCCTTCTCTTCTTCAAGAAAAACTACCTGGGGAGCCAATGATGTTGAAATGCAATCCCATAAACATTGTTAAAAACCATGCAATACAATATGTAGCACATAGAAGAGAAGGAGACATTTCCCACAACAGCTTCTAATAGTTCCCTGTTGCTTTTATTTCATCTAGAGAATATAATTATATTAAATAAAATACATAAAAAGCATACATAGTTTTGACAGCATAAAATGCAGAACTTTAACAAACTAAAGATATATTTCAAGAATCAAGCATATGCACTGCAGGATCACAATACCCATTACATATTTGGGCAGAACCTCTTACGGGAACAATGGGATTTAGTGGGGGGTGGGGGAACCAAATATGTTGACTAAATTCCATTGCAAATTGAATATTGGAATGGTATAGCAATACATTTAAGCATTTAAGCATTTCTTACAGCCATTAAATAACAGAAATTTGGAGTATATGTAATCATACTCCAACACCACATATATGGCGGCTTTAGGCTCCCTAATATGGCACAGATGGTACCTACCAGGCTCCATATTTTAAGGGGGGGTTAAAAAATGGAAACTGGCATGTTGCAAAGCAAAGTTTCAACATCTAGCATCATCTTTATCTTCAATAATGCTTCTATGCCCCAAATGGGATCCATCAGCTTTCTTAGCCAATAAGAATGATGGGCAGTTGATCCCATTGCATTGTTTAGCACTATGTTCATCTGCCAGGTTAAAGTTAAGTGGGAGATATTATTCTGTGTGAGTTATAAACTAGGGGGATATCAGGTAGAACTCTAGTGAGTTAGCATTTTGTTAAATGCACTGTATTCTCCTGCTATTTTCTGAATAAACAAAGCCCACAGTAGCCATTTTAAGAGCATTCATGTTCCCAAAATTCCAAATGTACCTAATAGCAGAAAACAGCTGAGGACCCCTCATGCTGAGAAGTTTTATTGTAAATGCCTAAATTCATTTAATCCCCTATAGTATTCTAACACAGCTGCAAAAAAGGAAAAGTATAAATGGATCCTTCCACAAATTTAAAAGACCGTATATAAGGGCCATATAAATGGTTGTTATCCTAACTACTAGATCCATTTTTACATCACTTTAAATTTCTACTTCCAAGGATAAATCCTAATCAATATGAGTAAAATGTATGCAGGTGATTTATGCAAGAGGATTTACTGTAGGGATATAATGCCCTCTGCTGCTACAAATACTGCTACAGCACAAGGAAAAATGGAGATGTAACTTCCTTTTTTTTTTTTTTAAATCTTGGTTGACAAGCAGACATATAAGCTATAGAATGAAAATATTATATTGGTACATTAAAAAAAATAAACTCAAAATATTTAGAAGAGAAGCTGTGTCCTACGTTTGTTCATTGCTACCCCCCATGATTTCATTCCATTTCTGGAATTGCCAGATTTAAATCGCCTTGCTAGATTTATAATAAACGAGCTATTTGTTCGTTTCAATGAAAATTCATATTAAACTTATTTACATAATGATCCAATATTAGTCCATGTAAGGAACACTATGGTATAAAATACCAAGCTGAGCTTCTGAAAGTCAACTGTTTAGGTACCTCAATACAAACTGTTCTTATGTCTTGTGGTAGTTTGTCTGGCTGTCTACTTTGAACAGGATTCTGGAACAGAGCTTCTGTTCTCACCCAGCATAGCTCTTCTAACCTCTTGGTGTAAGATCTTAAGAAGCCACGAAGGAAAAGTTTTCCTGAAGCTCTTTGCAACAATCATTCATCTTTTCTTATATTGTACAGTTTTTCAATCACATAGGACAGCTCTGCAAATGATCAAAAATCCACCCATCTAGAATGGATCCCACTATCACCAGTGACACAAAAGAGTCATAGCGGGCATATAGGGGATCATTTGCACACATTAATATGAAAGTAATTCTATCACACACACAAAAAACCCACTGTAAAAATACCATCCATCAGACTGAAGGAACCTACATTTTTCTTCATTTCAACAGTTTAACTACTACTATTGTATTTATTTTCCCTTCCCACAAAGAAAATGATTGTCCGTGCAACTGGGGCGAGAGGGAGAGGAGTCTTCAAACTGGTCTGCCTGTCAGAAAGCCTGATTACTATAGCAGATAAGTTTAAAAAAAAAACATTTTATGAATTGTTAAAAGATTTATTTAAAAAAGGCTTGCTTGAAGCACAAACAAAATTATTTCAGCATTTCTCAGAAACAACTGATGAGCTTTTCCATATTATGTGTGTCCCCTAAAGTTAGAGTGAATTAATGGCACTTTTCTTAAAGAATGTATCTTGCTTATCCCCTCTTCTGTTTAAAATGCAGAAAAAGCCAAATAATGTGTGAGATACAGTAAAAAGCACATAAATGAGTAACTGTCAAACAGACAGAGCTATTAAAATAATAAATCTTGCATATCCAACTGTGACACATAATACTATATACCAAACCTTTTAAATGCTTGAAATAAAAGACAAAATGTAATGAAATCTCAAACTGTTTAATGAATACAACTGATGAAAACCTTACATACGGCACACCAAAATGAACTTGACTGCAAAGATAAAAAACATCATTCAAACATCCGCAGACTAGTCATAATAGCTCAGCATTCTGTTCCACGAATTGGCAGCTTCTGTGCTTACAAAATGCTGCTTCATCCAAAGAGCTTGTACATTCTTTTCAATGAACTAAACAGATCTCATTCTGTAAGCACAGATTATCTCCTTCTGAAAGTAACAGGATTCTTCATGAGTGTAAAAGCACATGTGGAACTCTGGGCTAGGATTAACGTTTGTAATCTGCTTTACAATGCACGTATTTTTAAACAGACATTAAAATAAAGGGGTGGAGTAGCTAGGAAAAGCACCTACTTTTGATGTGCGTTGAAGTTGATCTCCTACATATGTTTTACGGAACTGATCCAAAAACCAGAGTATTGCAAGTTCTACTTTCTCATTGCTAGAACGTGGTAACTGGGCATCCATCAAGGAAATCAGTTGAAAGACTCTGAAATGAAAAACAGAAAAATTATATTTACCCTTGATATGCAAACAAAAAAACCAAACAAAACTGCTGGCATTTCGCTGAACATTAAATATGACATCTTTGTGCACTCTACCAAAAGTAATCCATTAATCTATCCATCCAATTTATATAGCCTAATTCCTCTTAAGGAAAAAGGCTTGGTGATTGTACTATTAAACTCTGATTATCAAGGAGCATAAATTCTCTGAATTTACCATAGCACTTATAGAATATTATTTAGCCTTTGCCTGATCCACAGAAAAGTCAACTCCAGGTACAAACCTGAATTGGGTTGCAGAAATGTATAGATTAGAAAACAGTTGAGAGCTAAATACTAGAGTATTCATGAATCTATGCCAACAAGTCATAGTCACACTTCAACAAGTGAAAGCTGTAAACATTCCTTTATGGATTACAGGTAATCCACCTTTAGCAACTACTTTTACAGTGATTGTTCACATTTATGAAGGTAATGTAATGAAAAAATAATTTTATGACCAATCCTTGCACATACAATCTTACATGTCTATAAAACAAAACAAAAAGTGAAGAAAGATCATGAGCACAATCATGGTTTCACTTAGCTGCTGTGTTTGCTAAATGAGGACTACCTGTATAACCATTTGCTTAAAGCCACTTTGAATCACCTCGCCAATACCATACAATGACGGACAGTTTTTAAAAGAATTAATTCATGAAGAACACATACAATGTTCAGTACCTCCATTGTTGAATGATGGGAGCAAACAAAGCCTATTACATCATGTGCTCTGCTGGTTTCTCAATGTGGCCATTGTTACCAATATACAGTAAATGTAGATGCATCAAGGAAAATCTTGTTTTTAAAGTGAAACTGAATCTCAACACCACCATTCAGTGTGCTCAATAATGAACCCAGCATCTCTTCCAGGTGATCTTAAGCAATGTAATATTTGAAAATCCATCCTCAGCAGGGTCTGTATTGGGCTCATTAGCAAAATTTCTTATATCACAAAAATAATGTTTAAAAGCTGTTTAGCCATCTGTAAAAATATGATTTTATTCAAATATATTTTATTCTTGTGGCATATAGTTCTACTCTGTTAAGACATACCGACAGGATAATTCACCATCCATTGCATCATGTTCATCTGTACTGGTATAAGTTAATCTTCCTCCTACAACAGTTCCAACAAGATAAACAAGCCATGCCAAACGTCCTGGAATGCAGGGAGAATGAAAAAGAAAAGAAAATTTCCATAAAATATTTGCTGCAGATTCCCATAAAATAGTTGCTTACTAGTGAATTATGGAAATAAGAAGGTAATTTTCTGAGGCCATTCAGTGATACTCATGGGAAAGCGATGGGCTAGTTCAAGGGTTGGCAACCTTAAACACTCAAAGAGCCATTTGGACCCGTTTCCCACAGAAAAGAAAACACTGGAAGCCACAAAACCTTTTTGACATCTACAATGAAGATACCACAGCATATATCATTTTTTAGCTTTATGCTATGTATAAAAAAAAACTATAATGTGTTGCATGTATGAAATCAATGAACTGCTACAGAGAAAACACATTTTTATTTCTGCAAGCAACAAAAACATTTTGAACTCCGGGGGAAAAAGGATGGGTCAAAAAGCTCAATAAATCACGTGCCAGCGGGTGTTGCACATTGGCAGTTGTGATGCATATTTTGAGTGACTGGGAGCCGCAGTAGAGGGATGAAAGAGCCACATGTGGCTCCAGAGCTGCAGGTTGCAGACCCCTGGGCTAGTTTGACATTTATTGATCAAAATATTAATATTCTCAGTTTATGTTACACTGAACTATTAAAACAAACATTGCTAACCATTTTTATTCACCAAGTTTCTGGTCTGTCTCATATTCTTTAGATGAGATTTTAATTCCATGGTTGTGATTTTGTTTGTTAAAAACTGCCAAGTATTACATTTCACTACTGATTTTATTCAACAAATTTTAAAAACTGCTGTTTCTGGCAATTTCTTTTACAGATTTAGCCTTCAAAAAGAACATTTACTAGACAGGATATAAAAAGCATACAGGATTTTTCTTTTCGGGACTCTATTTTCCTCATACTTAATTTGTGATCAAAATACCAATACATATGTCTAGCTTTACTTACTGCAAGTCACTTGCTTTTACTGCATTATAGATCTCTTGATAAATGCTGGAAAGAGCATTCATATTCATTCTACTCTAATGATTTACCCATTAGCCTTTAACATGTTACAAGCATCCAATCACAGGCACCAACAGGAACCAATGCTTCAATTAAAACAACAAAAGTAGCAACCCAGTCATTACACAAACTACAGCCATGTGGTATCACACACATACAAAAAGGGGTAGATTTTGTTGCACAGTTTTCATCATTCACTCCCTTGATTCTCTCCCCACATGGGCATCTCTGCTTGCAACCTAATATTTAAAAGATCACCTCTACAGAAAAGACCACTTCAGTTGAAAGCTTGTTTAGCAACTATATCTACTGACCTAATTCAAGGCTTCTTAAACTGTGGATTAGAAGGGATTCACTAATTTTTAAATAAATGCCTAGTCATGATGTTCTGCATATTATTAAGCTTACAAATTTGTTCTTTGCTTGCTTTCTTTTCTCATCAAAGCCACAAGAGTTCTATATACTACCAATAATACTGCATTATTTGAATTATTACTTATGGTACAGAATGTTATTTTGACATGGCCTTTAATTATATCTATCTATTTTTAAAATAATTAATTTTTTCATTAAAACCATTATTATTTTTAAATGAATAAAATTTTATAATTTGCATTAAGATATAAAATTCTGTGGGCAGGGGTTTCAATGGAATTAAATGAACACAAGTCTTATTTGCACAACTTTCATTTCTGCAAAATATAACTTTTTAAAATTATTCTTGGATATGAGCAATTTGTTCCTGTCAACCATCAATAATTGAATTTGGCTTCTCAAGAAATATTCCTATGTCTAATGTATCTGTAAATTTTGAAGTGTATCTAAAAGTATACAAGTCAAGCACTTCAGTATTTTTATTAATTTATTTTAAATTTCTAGCCTTTCACAATGGGTGATGTGGGAAAAGCTAACGTTGACTAATCTACCAATAGTGCTAAGAAGGTCTAAAACAAGGAAACATTTTCTCCTTCTCATTTATACAGCTGCCCATCTCATCCAAAGTGACTCTAGGTGTCTGTAACTATGGAACTTTTATATCTATTGGTTTTAAAGGTATCTTTTACTTTTTCTAGTGAAGAAAAATGTCTTCAATTGTCTAAAAACACAGCTGTCGGTTGAGAATATAAAGGCAAACAAAATAAATTGACATCTAGAAACAACTTATGCAAAACACTTGCAGGGTTCTGTCATTTGATTTACAAATTAAAATTTAATTATTAAAAGAAAGTGATGCATTTATTCCTTGCCCATTCCTAATACTAGTGAAATCATTAAGTGAAAACATAACTGTCTAGTTTGGTTCTGCAACCCAACAAGACAGATTCAGACTTCAGAGAATAATCAGAACTGCAGAAAAAATAATTGCTGCCA
>JANHFT010000869.1:10242-27012 GCA_032467955.1 Pseudoxenodon macrops | reverse complement strand
AAATTCCTTGTGTGTCCAATCACACTTGGCCAATAAAGAATTCTATTCTATTCTATTCTATTCTATTCTATTTATTTTACTTTAAATCAGAGTTCCTCAACGATTCTGGCTTTGCCGGCCGGTGAGGGGGGAAGGGAAAGGGGAAGGTTATGCGCAAGCTCTATTTTCATGACTGACATACACACGCACCTGCTGGTCACGCAAGTGGAGCATGCTCGTGCAAGTGGGGATGCATGCATGTACTGGCTGTTTTGCTGCCTGATTGCAATCCCCTCAGGTTGGGGACCCCTGCTTTAAGTGTCCCAGAAATTCATTTATCATTTTAAGAGGTCACAGTATTAAAAAGTTGAAAGCACCATCACCAGAATGGGGTATTTCGAATGGTAATTTGAAAAGATTACAAAATTATTTATAATAGTTTGTACAGATATAAAATAGAAAGTGGAGGAGAATCAGTGACAGTTATTTAACATTGCTGAGGAGATAACCCTGTTTTCCATTTTTCAGCCTATTGTAACCTGGCAAAGATAGGTAAAGCTCAACTTTACTATCTGCAGTAAGATATTTATTCTTTGAGGTAAACAGAAGTCTTATTCTTGGTACAGTAGTACAATTTGGGAGCCTTCCATATAATTTGGACTATGTCTCCCATATTCTCCTGCTAATATACTGTGGGGACAATGAGAATTGAATTCCCAAATCCAATTGGCACAATTATGCTTGATGAGTTAAATATTGAATTCAGTACTACTCTTGACTGGGGTTCCAGGATATTTCTTTTAAAATATCCTGGAACCCCTGATTCAGAACATACCATTTAAGACAGTGATGGTGAACCTATGGTACACATGTCATAGGTGATACACTATAGACTATACCATTTTTGGTGACATGCTAGACCTCCAGACCCTTTTGAAGTTGTGCAAAAATAACACAAGCATTCTCATGCAATTTTCTGAGGCTCCAGAGGCCTCACCAGGGCCCTCTTGGACAACTTCCGGAGGGTCTGTAGAAGCCCCAGGACCTACCTTCTGCAAATCAAGAGGGCAATGCTCTTGTGCAGCCTCTGAGACTCCACAAATTGTATGAGTCCTGTTATGCAACTTGCAAAGCTTCTGAAGAATTCAGAGGAAAGGAGACAAGAGGAGACCAGACAAGAAAGTCTGTAGAAGAGGTTAAGAGTACCTCTTCTGTCTGATGTCTGTGTGTGAGGTTGTCTCTCTGTGTGAGAGGCATGCCAGCAGTCAAGATAGGCATTTTCTGAAATTTTGACACATTGAGCACAAAAGGTTCACCATAATTGAGTTAAAAGACAGGTTGTTATAATCTGCTGGCTCCTAAACTCATAAATCACTTGCCTAAATTAAAGAAGTCCGTATTCCCATAATGATTTTGAAAGGCATTGGATGATTTCAACAACTGATTAGTTTTAAATTTTCTGCAATTATTGCTGCTTTATTATTAACCCGAGCTACTGACAAAAGCCTAAAAATATTTTAAACAAAGCAAAATAAAGTATTCAGAATTCAGCATTTTTAAGATCTATGTATCTAATACGACAAACAATAATATAAAATTTGGCATTTTCTTTATTGACAACAGTCAAATGATATTAGATGCTTAGAAACTCCGTATTTCACCAGTAACAATTCCAGAATTTCACCATATATGAATGTATGAATACTGTAAGACTGAAATTGAGAAAGCCATAACATGGATTGATAACCACCTCAAAAATGTAACATTAAACTCAAAAGTACTTCTGTCAGCACAAAGAGTATTTCACTAATAATCTTGTGTTGGTCCCTGTACACAGAAAATAAAATTCATTTTCCTTCGCATTTGTGCTTACTTCCTTGCTCAAAACATTCAGTATTGCTCTTTTCCAGCTGCTAAAGGAGAACATTTTTTCTTTACCAAAATAATTATTGCAGTAATAATCTGTAATTATGTTTTATAACAGCAATAATCCCAAAGAAATCAGTCATTACCATAGATCACAAGTAATCGTTAACTACTGTTAATGACCCATTTCTTGGGGATTATTGTTTTAGCAAACCATGACTGCATCACAATCGATACAAAGAGCAAGACAATATAATAAAATGAGGTCTTAATATTATATTAACTTATTTTGGAACATTAAAAGCCATTAAACATCTAAATTAAAGTGTGCATAACTAGGGGAGGTAACATTTATTGTTCTGGGCTAGCAGAAACGTTTAGTCCACAGAAAAGAAACTGAATATTACATAAACACTAGCAGAAATATAAACCAATGTCAAAATTATTTCTAATAGTAATTCAAAATCACTGACTTTCTTCTGAAAAAAAGAAAAAAGCTAGGCTCTGGCCATACAATTCTGGACTTAAGATATTCAGAATCTTTAATTTATATAAAGAACTAAATGAATATCATCCTGGAAAGATGTGTCTTCATTTTAATTATCATCATAATCCCTTCTATATTCCTTTATGAACGTTAAAATCACTCTGCGTGCATTATCTCAAAATTCCTTATAACTCTGTAAATTAGGTTATTTTTATTACCCTCAAAATGTACACCAAGGAGGGATGGGGAGGCCAAGGCAATGGTTTTCAAATGAGTCCCTAATAAAGGTACTAATGCACGTTTACATAATTACTATTTCTGAGTGACAAAAAAAAGCAGTCACTAAGAGAAAATATATCTTCCTTTTTTTCATTGTAGTATGAAGAATATAAGGGTGTTTGTCTTATAATATTTCTGTTAGTTTAAGGCTCTCTCTTATCATCAAGTCTGCCCTGGCCAGCCTGGGATGAAGCAGCCTTTACCCATTACATGTTGATGCCACTTTTATTGTCATTGTTAAAATATCACCACTTTCCCCCTTATGTCATTGTAAAATGGAAAACTCTTAAATCTAAAACATTTTCCACACTAAAATTAATTTTATACTATGTTAAGCCTACATTCACTATATTCACTCTAGAAAGGAATGCTGTATGATCATGAATGCAATGACAGTTGATAAACTAAATCAGGGCTGTCAAACTCATGGCCCACGAGCTAGATGTGTTATGCGCTAGACATGCCTAGGCCCGGTTTAGCAAAGGGGGGGGGGAGTTGCAATACATCACATGATGATGCCATGACAATGCAAGATTGACACCCCTGATCGAAAAGTGTTATGTGAAAGCCTCAACTGACCAAACTGACCAATGGAAATGGAACTAATCATGTTAATTTGATTGTGTTGCTTCTGTTGGATGGGGTAGTGGTGGAGAGGGTTATGGGGTTTTATGTTATGATTTTTAATGTTGTAAAGCCCAAATGATTTGCAGTGAATTTTAGAAAAACTGTATGATACAATGAAGACATGGATCAGAAAATAAATGTATCAAAGATAAGGTAGTTGTGTATGACTGCAAGTTATTTATTTGTTAAATATGCTGCTTATCTCACCGTGGGGCTACTCAAGGTAGCTTACAATATCCAAGTTAAACTATTTACTAAAGATGGGGAAACTAATCAACAAATGTTAGGCCATATAAATCCTAATAGAATGGTCGTGTGTGTGTGTGTGTGTGTGTGTGTGTGTGTGTAGTATGTGTAGTATGTGACCTATTGCAAGAAATAAAAATAAAAAGAAGAAAAATGGCTGTGTTTTAGTGTTATTCTATTTATATTGTTATATGAAAGGATTATTTAAAAGTAGGATGAATTGGGGTACTTTTGTACTATAAAAAGGGGACAGGATATTCATGTATGATAAATCAAGAGATAGGGTCATCAATGAATGTGAGATGGTCTATATGTAGACTGAACACCAGTGTTGATCATCACGAAAGATGTATATTAAGATAATTTGTTTACATTGAGAGGATGAGGATGAATCACAAAAGGTGCTGATTGTAGCAA
Organism: Pseudoxenodon macrops; assembly: GCA_032467955.1. NCBI lineage: Eukaryota > Metazoa > Chordata > Lepidosauria > Squamata > Pseudoxenodontidae > Pseudoxenodon > Pseudoxenodon macrops. Next base: position 23,111 of record JANHFT010000869.1, on the reverse strand, counting down.
TTGTCAGTTCATGGAACAGGCTGCCATGTCATGTACTGAGTGCCTTCAGTAGAAGTTGGCAGACAAAGGGTGAACAGTAATCTGTCAAGAGATACTACAATTGGTCTTGCAAAGAGAAAAGGTTTGGACCAGATGACCTCCAGTCCATCTTTCAATAATTCTATGAATATATGAAGAAGAATGAAGGGTCAAGAGGAAAAGAAAGGCCAAGAAAGACTGAGTCCAGTTAAAGATATACTGAACAACAACTTTAAAAACAAAAGGCAACATGCTAAGCACTCTCTGGCATGGTAGAAACCAGTAAGGATGGAAAAATATGTATACCAGCTCTGGATTAACATTAAAAGTGTTTTAAAATTGCCCTTTTTTTCTATTGCTCTAGTTATAAGTAAATATATTGCTTATTTTACTTATTGCTATTTTGTGTTAAATACATTTTTAAAAAAACCACACAGCTTCTAATTAACACAGTGGTTAGGTTTGACCCGGGAAGTGACCTGAAAGAAAACTGAAGTTAAAATTTCTTATTTCACCTTCGGCACTTATTGAGTCTTAATGTCTAAGCGATGGAAGAGCCGAGGGGCACCATAGTTGTGCTGTGGTAATTCTTACATGAAAAATCATAACTAGTTTTTAAAAAGCCACTTCATAGTTGTAATGTTTCAGTGAAATGGGGAGGAACAAATTCCTTCTTTCTCCTATACCCTTCTGACCCACAATTTTTTCCTAGAAGTTTGGAAGAACCCCTCAGGCATGGGTGAGAAAGAAGATAGAAAAATTCCAACTGTTTGTATACCTCTATACAATATTGGATGTTTTTGGAAATAATTTCTGCTTGCACTAAAATCTAATTAAATAAATAAATAAGTGAGCCAAACATATGTGGCAGACATACGCACAATTAAAATCAGAAAAAGAATATATACTAACCTTCTTGAATTGAGATTGCCAAAGAATTTCTACTAGATGACTGCAACAACTTCTGATAGTTTTGTGCATTTTGGTCAAACAACTGTACAAGAAGAGCACAAGTCTTTTCGTATTCACATCTACTAACTGTACATAGCTGTTCTAATTGCTGAAATACTGTGGCTGTATCATCCAAGGGATCATCCAAACCTTCCCTAAAATCCATATAAAAATTATAATGGACAATGTAAAAATCACTGGGCAGTTTGAAATGACATTACAGTCGGTATCCACAAACTAACAGCTGAAATCAGCATCAACCTTGTCAGAAGGAGGTGCTTCTTTAAGAATGAAAGCTGGTTCATTAATTCAACAATGATGAATTTGATGGAGTTTTTTTAAATAATATAACCTAAGAAAATTTACATTGGAGCAAAATGATTTCAGAAGCACCCTTTTTTATTTCAGGAACAAAAATTAATGCAGTTACCTGAATTAAAAATAGATATCAGGAAAGAAAGAGTATCTTTGTGCAACAGAGCTAGCTATAGTTATGGAGAACTGTATTCTCGATTACCTTATAACCATGGAAACAGATTCCAGTCTAGAAGTAATGTATGCCTTTGTGATTTCAGGTGCATAGGTATCTAAGAGATGGGGTTCTGATGATTTCACAAAAGGAACTGAGGCAACCATTCTTTGCCAAAGGGTTAGCAAGTAATGAACACTGTTTGGTGCAAACTCCCAGTGCTATAAAGAAAAGAGTTTTTCATTAGAGTAAGTTTCAATCCAATGCAAGCAATCACAAATGTTATTTGCAATTTTTTCTTCACATCTTGGTAAGAAAATCCATTATTATGTATTGTAAAAAACAGATGGAGCCCTAAATTGAAAATCTTAGAATATTCTTGACAGATAAAAGATAAAATAATCAGTCACCAAGCTCGATATACCCCCCTTTAAAACAATCAAATCAATCATAAAAACATTCTATTATTACCTTACCTGTAAACTAGTAATAGTGAAACTTGCTATCAGTCTAATAACTTCTGGATAATCTTTCACAACTACTAATTCTCCAAGTTGATAATTGGTTTTCAATCGAGCTAAAAATCGACAGAATTCATGATAGTTACCAGGATCTGATAAGCCCTAAATTATGAAAAATAAAATAGACATTCATGATGAGAGTTCTAGAAAGAAATAACTAATTAGGTCTACACAACAAGAAGATACAGTCCATCCCCAAATCAAAAAATAATTATTGTCATTATATATGCTACAAATATTCAATGAAATAATTGTGAAACAAACTATTTTGTGAAGTCAGACACCTAAGAATTATCTGCATCACCGAAATTTGTTGGTGGGAGTGGAAGCTATGATTTCTCATAGATCATCAAAATAGGCTTCTACAGTGCACTGGAGGAAAATCAGCAGTATGTTAAGAATGCAACACAATTTACTGTCACTGCAGAGGCACAGAGAAGGAGTAAAATACATATGAGGTGATCAGGAATAGGGCAATTAATGCAGCAGCCAGGCATCTTTCTAAATATATAAAGTAGCTAATATCTGTATATGCACAAGTCTTGTAAGTCAAATAAGAGTGATAAAAGCCTTTTATGTTACAAATCCTTTATTATACACCCCCACTCTCCAGAAACTATTCAATAAGATCTCAGTGCATTGCTATTTTAATACAATTGCTCAGTCGCTTTTTATGAAATGGTAGTTGTGTATATTTAATAAATAACAATAAAATAAAATACCCCGTAGGATGGAATAAGGACAAGATTTAAACTTGGCTCCTTCTTATTATTTGCTCTTAGTAACCAGGCTACAGGAGCTAGGATTACAGCGTAAAATTACTTGGGCAAAAGAAAGTTAAGTTGTTTTACTCTTTTATGATCTAAAGCAGGAGTGTCAAACTCACATTGTCACTGTGGCATCATGTGATGTATCAGTTGATAATCACTGCTCCACTGATAAAAGTGTTCTCCCTCTTCTTACAGTACAAATCTTACTTATAAACAGCCTATAGTACTTTGGTCACAAGGGTGATGATGATGAAGGTCAGGGGCAAAGATGTGTCCAGTTCTTGCTACCCATTTAATTCTGCCATGGACATGCCACCATTCCATTCAGTTGCCTTTCTACTAGAGTACCATTTTTAATGGAGGAATACTGTTTACCTATCCTCTTACAGCTACAATCCTTACAATTATTCCCCTAAAACAGGAGATTTCTGCCCAAAAATTATACCTACAGCATACATAATTTTCCACAGATATTGCTCACTAAAATAGGGATGAATTAAAACATAAAAATCATACAGGTTTCTTGCACAACCCCCACCCCCATGTCTATCTTTATGGAATGTAATTTTTCTTCAATAGTTTGGAATAAAATGTGCATGTTTTGCTTGCTGAAAAAATAAAAGGTAACAGTAAAAATTACATTTTAACAAATGCCTCCCCTTATTAAATCTGGATTTAACCAGACAGAACCAGCAACAAACAGCCATAAGGTGAGCTGGTTGCTAAGTGCTCAAAATGTGTATCACCTGACCACATGTGTATCTGTGTCTTTGAAATCAGGCTGTTAAGTCAAGGACTACCTGTAGGCATTTAGCAGATAAAATTACTAAGATTTGGAATTAGGGCACTGGAGGTACAGCTTCGCTCAATTATTTGGGAAGAGTTTGAGCCCGTAGCTCCTAAAAAAAAGAGGACATTATTCTTTATGCTGTGCAATGGTGATGGCCTCTTTGAGAGAGGAGGTGGAACACACATAGATCCTCAATGAGCCTTCCTGGACCCAACCAGTCCAGTCTGCAACCTTCCTTTTGGGGGGAAAGGCTGCTGAAAATGGATGGCTTTGTTATAACTTGGAGGAAAGCAGTTATCTAGACCTTTTTCGGATGTGGTCTACCTGGTGCAGAGATACCATTGATCACACTTGTGGAGGACATATGGCAGAACCAGGATGGGAGAGGTACACCCGTCCTGGTTCTTCTTCATCACTCAACAACTTTTCACACCATCAGTCACAATATCCAGACCAACTGTTGGAAGTGAAGTGTTACAGTAGTTTTCTTTTCTCTGTGGCTGGTTCCAGTCTGTAATGGAAAGGGAGAGCCTCATACGGTCAGTGTTGAAAGGAGAAAAAATGCTGAGTCCAATGCTTCTGGTTTGCCTGTTGCCCTTGGCTGAATGGTCTCTCTCTTCCTCTTTTAACAACTATATGCGGACACTGGTTATGCTAATGATACTTAGCTATACTTTAATGTCTGCAGACCGGTTGAGTGATACTGTTGAAGTAATGTCCCAGTGCATGGAGGTTGTGAAGATCAGGATGGAGAGGAGCAATCTCAGATGTAATTTACTCTGGATGTAATTTAAGGTGCTGGTTGTTACTTTTAAAGTTCTACATGGCATAAGGCCTTGTTATTTCAGGGGCCTCCTGTCTTCCAATTATGGTAAGCAATGTCATCTAGCAAGACCCAGGAAGCGAACTTTCTGGAAGATCCTCCCACACCAAGAGTCAACACCTTCCAGTCTTTTAAAAAAAAGCATTAAAAGAGAGCTCTTTCTTTCGGCCTTGGATTAGAGTGATGAGGAAGAACCTTTTGTTTGCTTTTATCTCCACGGAGAGAGCTGTTTGCAGTTCTCTCCAGATGACACTTGTCTTTTGGGTTTTATTTTCTACTGTTTTTATACAATAAGCAGCCCAGAGTTGTTGAAATTGGTATTTGAAATATAAAAATTCTTGAGTGGATTTATTCTGAACTAATCTAACTAAAATCAGATAATTTTCTGAACTGTTAAACCAGGGTTGAACAAAATCCAGATAGATATGAATTCCCATTCAGACATAGATAGCACTAGCTCAAAAATATGAGGTAGATCAGATGATATAAGACACAGCTGAAAACTGGCATATTTCCCACACTATCAATTTCAAATGCCTCAAGTAAATTCTTCCATTGGCTAATTTAACTATTTTACTATGAATCAATCTTAATATTAACAATAAAGATATCTTAAGAAAAATGGAACAAATCTAATTGGAATTTATGAGGAAATGGGGGGGGGGGATTACCTGAGGATTTTCAAGTATTCTTTTTACTCCTTTGATTAGATTACCAAGATACTTGGCACGTTCTGGATTGCTAAATAGGGATCGTCTTGTCGAAGCAAACTGAACTAAACAGGAAAGTGCCTAAAAGGGAAATAATGATTGAAGAAATGTATTAAGTGGGGCATAAATATTGGTTTTTGAACCAAGCAAGAACTTTACTGCTATTTTGCTTCATTTGTATTTACGGTACTTAAAAACACTTTTAAAGTTGAGCCTGCAGCTACAGTCATGCTATATATTTTTATATTTTAAACATAAAAATTGCCATCAATTTGTATTTACCATTGTGAAAAAAATTCTAAAAAGGCAAATTAAAATACAGTAACATGTGTAATATCTCCAAGTGCCAACAATTGAAAGATAGATATCTACATATTTATATAAATCAGGTAGTACATAATGGTGTTTTGATTGTAATAGCTATGTGAATGCCAACCGGTTATAATGCAACATCTGAACTGCAATGCAACATCTGCAACTATGATAATACAAGGCCAAAACAGAGCATAGAAGTAGGCACAGTACGTAATAGAAGGAAGAATAGCTAGCCCAGTGGTGTTGAACCTTTTACTCACCGAGTACCAAACAGGAACATGCTTCGCGCACTTCACATATGCATGTGTATCCACACTAACGCACGGCTGTTCCCCATGCGCTGTGCACGCAACCGCTCCATCTGCACATGAATGTCACTTTTGTGTGGCTCCCATGCACTGCACGCACAATTGCACTATCTGCGCATGCATGAGGTTTTCATGTCATTTATGCATGTGCGCACTGTGCACAAGTACTCTCATGTGCATGCACAAATGTTCATACATACGCAGGAGAGATCCAAAGACCAGCTGAGTCCCAAATTGCACGCATGTGCACCGGAGGCCCAAACACCAGCTGGGTGCCGCGCAGGTGAGTTGGGCAACAGCTCATTTGGCCGGAAAGATGGCTCTGCGTGCCACCTTGGGCACGCGTGCCAGTTTCCCCATGATGGAGCTAGCACATCAACCATTCTAGAATGTGTATAACTACTTGTGCTAATGATGCCTGAAAGTACATACAGAATGCAGTCTCTGAAAATTCAATAATTAAAATGAGTGGATGGTCTTGAGAAACAATCCACTCCTGTTGTAAATATTTCAGATTTATTTCACATTAGACACCCAACCAATCTACTGGCCAAAAATAGACAAGCATAAACAGATTATGCACTATCGTAAAGACAATTTACATGATAAAATCTGAGCTACATCACTCTGCCCAATGTTTCAAACTATGAAAAAGGAAGAAAATTTATAACAAATCAAGTACCAGACTTTATTTAGTCATAGCCCAAAACTCTACCAAATGTCAACCAATAACCTTGTAACAAACTGAAATATTAAAAGAGAAAAATATAATTAATTGCTTTCTGAACAATCTATTAGAACTTAATTATACTCTGAGTTTCCTTACAGGGATCATGATTGACTAGAATTTTACTAATATTTTTGAGATTTCTAAGAACTGAATAAGCTAATAGAAAGAAATGTATTCTCTTCTGCAGTACATTTAAAATGCAGCATTCGTCTTAAGGACGCACTCTGAATTACTTTTACTTTCATTTGTACACCATTAAATATTAGACTCAGCACCTCAGACCTAAGAAGCACAATTACAGTGGGAATGTAATTATTTTCAAGATGATTAACAAAAATAATTATATTGGAAGTTTTTTTGCTTGAGAGAAATGCTTTTTTCTTTTTACTCTTTCCAGCTACTAAAAGATTAAAACACGATTCCTAAGTATTTGGATTTCTTAACTTTGCTCAGATTTCTGTTGATTTTCCGCTTATGGAGGACAGTAACACATTGTTTTATTAATACAACCTCTTTATTTTTAAATTTTTAAATTTCTTCTTTACAGTAAGTTTCTAAGGCTCATAAACTCATCATTCTGTGTCAGGGAGAGGAGAAAGCAAAACAGACATTATTTGCTAGAATGGGAGATAAAATTCACTTTTTCTTAGGGATTGAATTAAGGAGTTGATATAAAGATTAAGTAGAAAATGGACCAGAATACAACCTTATTTTAAAATCCTATTGTAAAATGAGAATTGGGGCTGAAAAGTCTTTTTACTCCTTTGATTTGATGTTATACATTCTGCACGTGTGTATTCTTGTTGAGCATCATGATTAGTAAGAAAGCAATCTACAACATTTACTGCTTAATTTGTGGTTGTTGTATTTTTATTACTAGGGATGGGGATGAGTCTGGGATATTTCCTGTTCATGTTAAAATTAACATGTTTCTGATGGGTGAAGAGACCACACTTATGATTGTTGCAGCATCCCATGGTCCTGTGATCAAAATTCAGACACTTGGCAACTGACTCATATTTATGATGGTTGCAGTGTCCTGGGGTCATATGATCACCTTTTCTGGCCTTCCGACAAGCAAAGTCAATGGGGAAGCCAGATTCAATTAACGACCCTGTTACTAACTAAACAACTGCAGTGTTTCACTTAACAACTGTGGCAACCAAGGTCGTAAAATGGGGCAAAACTCACTTAACAAATGTCTCACTTAACAACATAAAATTTGGCCTCAATTGTGGTTGTAAGTTGAGAACTACCTGTATATAACTGCAATAGTAACAGTGACCATACAGTACATACTTTTCTAAATGGGCTGATGAGTTACTGCTTATGGAGCATGGGTGCCACCACAGCAGCCATTTCCTCAAGCCAGAAAATAGGACTGCCCAATATTAAATGTCCTACTGACTTTATCTGCAATAGTATACTTTCCAGGTTGAATTAAGGATTCCATTGCAAAGCATAAAGATAATAAAATTTCAGGACGCATACAGTAACAAGACTTTTTCAAACACACACATCTTTAAAAAAAGTTTCCTACTAAAAAAAAAAAAGACTAAAGATGCTTTATACTTACTAACTGAGACAGCATTGAAGGGAGGGAATGATACAGGTCAAAAAAGAGATCCAAAGTCTCTGGTTCCAGGAAAACTGAAAAGAACAGAAGTGAAAATAAATAGATGGTTTATCTTTTCTAGTTCATGTCTTTCTCGAAAACACAATTATACATTTAAAATAATAAATGCATGTTTCAAATGGCTCCTTTTTAATCATGATAAATAGGTGGATTAGGGGAGAAGGTAAGCTTCACGTATTTATACATTGATATTTTCATCCTCTCTCTTCCCCGCCCTTATTGCCTCTTATTCATGCAATTGTGGCATTTGTTTTCTGACAATCATTGCACAATGAAGGAGCAGCACTAGATTTACTCCAAGTGGACTGTAAATAAAAGGCCTTGTTGCAAAACATAGCCCATTTGAAGTTCTGCCACTCACATATAGTTGCTACCAAGAAAGAGAGTCTGTCTTTGTGTCCATCTCTCCCATTTAGCCTTAACTTCTGAAGAAGTCCCACTCTAGTGCCTTCATTTTTTAAAATGCCAAGACAATTCAGTCCATTCCTACATTCTACTCTGTTAGCTGTTGCTCTTGTATCTCAGGAGGAATTAATATTCAAAAACTTCTCAGAGATAAGCCCCTTTTCATGTTCAATAGTAGTTTCATTTCTGTTTTGCAATTTCTAACACAATTCCATTATATGACACTGTCCATTTTCCAACATTACGGTTTTGTATGCATATTTATTTAGATTTTTGAAATAATTTACCAGATGGCATTTGTCTGTTTGAATTATTGTTACTTTATATGAAATTCAAGCATTCTCAGAATAAAATATTTTTCTAAAATATAACTTATAAGAAACTGTTAGATAAATTAAATACACTGTATCTAGTATGGTATTTAATTAGGCACAGATCAAATTAGGCAGAAAAATTCCACCAACAGAGCTGAATTTTCAGTCATTTTTCAAATAATTCCCATTTCTCCCTTTAGATTCTGTCCACACTTCATTGAAATCCAAATCACACTGTGTCAGAAAGGAGATCCCTTCAATACACTTGTATGAATATGAGCCATATTGAAAGAGGTAGATATACAATACATACAAAATAATCAACTAAACGTCTGTGGATATATTATTTGTGGCTTAGTGTGGGCCTGGAATGTTTCAATGTCAAATGGACTGAGCAAAGACACCATATTTTCAAACAACTTGTTCCCCAAAAGGAGAAGAATTTATGATTTGGTATGAGATGGCAAAATCCTCTGAACCCAACATGAGGTTGATTCTTTCCCTTCACACCATTCATCATGAGAGGTGTTCCTGAAATCCATCTAATCAAGTAAGACTATATCAACATGGCCCAGTGTCAAGACAACATGTGATAGGTCAGATGGTTAGAAGCTGCTGTTTACCTCCTCAAAACTGAATTAAGATCTCACATAATTACACTAAGCTGTGCACTGCATACCAGTATATAAACTGCATCAAATTCTATATTCAAGTCAGCACACAAACAATTTCATCCTCAAAGTGTCTTGCAAATCTGTCATAATAGTTTTCAGGCTCCAACAGATAATGATAACCTCTCAGTTATTCTAAAGAATTCTACTGGCTGACTACTTCAGAATCTGGAAAGCACTACATTAGAAAATAGTAAATAGATTATTAGCAGTGATTATTCTCTTACTTGATCTCCAGTTTGTTGGAATTTGTACAGTACACAAATCATCTGCAGATTCATCTGCTGAACTACCAATGAAGTCATAGTTAAGACAATTGAGGACAAGCTTCAGAAGATGTATTGCTAAATTTTGTTGTTGTTGATCTTGAAGATTTAATGGTTTTGCCAATATCTAAATCCAAATTTAAAAAATGTGGTTCAGTAACATATTTCTGAATAATGTAATGACATTATCTTAAGAATTCCAATACAATATGTAAAGAATTCCAATATGTAACACTCGCACATCTCAATTATGTGGGCCAATGCAAGGATTTGGATAAAATATCTAGGTAGTCTTTGAGTTATGACATCATTTAGGAATGGCAATCCTGGCAATCCCTGTTGCCATTATTAAGCAAGGATTATAGGTCATGAAGTGAGCACCTCCTTGCAACTTCCTGTCAGCCTCCTACAAATGAAATCAGTGAGGAAACTGACAGGAACTTGCAAGTACCAAGCCAAACAGAAGTGTGGGTGGCATGGCCAAGGAAGCATGGTGCAAATGCAGCAAGGCTCGGGGGGGGGATGCACAGGTGAGGGAGACTTACCAGAGCAACTTGAAACATTCCCTACCAGCTTGCCCATTGACTTTACTTGTGGGAAGCCAGCAGAGAAGGTCACAAATCACAATTATGTAACTGTGGGATGCTGCAACCATCATCAGTGTGAACTGGCTGCCAAGCATGCACATTATGATTACAACTGCAGAGGTGTTGGGACGACCAGGTCTTCAAGGAACTATAACTGTTAACTATAACTATCGCCATTCATTCAGTGCCATTGTAACTGAGTGGACAATGAAAATTAAAAAAACAATAATTTTGGGTTAAAGACAACACAACCTTCTAATTTAAATTATGATAAAGATAGAAAATGATGAAAGGACTTGTAAAATCAACTACTTTTGAGTTCTTAAGAAGAAATTATTGTAGATACACACATATTAGTCTAACGTCAGATAACTCAACTCTGAAAGTGAGATGGGTGGTATTTAGATTTGATAAATAAATAAATAAATCTCAAATATTCATTTATCACTTTCTCACCATGCATTTCATACTAATCTAGCTGCATATATTTTTGGCTAAAAAATATGCCCATGAATGACTCCAGGAATAACATATCAACAAAATATGTTCTGATGGTAAAGAAATAATCTCACTATAACACGATTAGCATTTGGGCCCACCTCTTTCAGCAGCGAGCATGCCAGCATCAAAATTTCTTTTAGAGTGGTATCACGGAAAGAGATGGCAATTCTACGATGCTTCGATGAAGGTCTTGAATAATCAATCTAAAACAAAGAAAGAAAACTCTACATTTGAATATTATATTAATTTAAAACAGATTTTACAGTTGCTTACTATATACCCATAAAATGCACTATTATGAGTAAAAGAAGTGTTAATATTTCTATTCCAGCCAATACATTATCTAAAATTTATAGCAACACCTTAGTAGTCTTACTATATACTCATGTTGAATGAAAAAAGATTTAAGCAAGTTATCTAAAAGCAGCAGAACCAGCAACAGGAACGGCAGCTTTGGTTTAACTATTGTCAGGTCAAGCCCCAAAAACAACCATGCACAGCCCATTGGAGTGGTCACGTATAACAAATGTAAATAATCATATTTATTATGGAACATTAAAAATGAAGAGCACTGTAATAGGCCTGTCAATATGACAGACCCTTTTGATGTTTCTGGAGCCTAGGTTAAAAAAAAAAGAAAAAAGAAATATCAGGGCACATACAGTGACAACTATGAATGGGATGTTCATTTGGTTTTATAAATGTGCAAAGATCTCGCTGGTAACACCAGCTCTGTTCCTTCTTTCAGATTACTATAGTTAATTACAATATCAGTAGAATTGATCCTATTTTACTCACTAAGTGACTTTGAAACAATCAATTTCCAAGCTTCATTTGACAAAAAGTTTCTCTTTGGGATTTTTATCCTATTTATAGTGTAGTTTTCCCTTTCATTAATCCTGCCTCCAAAACACTATGACAATAATCTGGTAGTAATATAAACTAATATGAAGGAAATAAGTATACTTACAAAATTCATTTCCTGAGTTAGTTCTGAAAGAATCATTACTCCTATTATGCAATGATCCACAGTCCCCTATAACAGAAACAAACTATGAATAATAAGCATTCATGTTATCAACTACATTATTCATTTTCACTTTTTAGTACAAGCACACAGAACAAAAATATGTGCATTACTTTAAATGCAGTCAATACCTCGGCACTCAATTGCTTCAAAACTCATTGAATTTGGCATTTGATGCGTTTTGAAGCAGAAATCTTGTCCCTGTCTTTCTACCGGTAATCAACGCGCAAGGAAGAACTTGCTGATGTCAGGTGACTCGCTATTTCTCCTGGCCAACATAGCGGGTCATGTGGTAAGCCATGTAGTTTTCTCAGTACTCATCAGTATTAGTATGCATCACATCTTCCAGAATGAATTACCAACATGTACCAAAGTACCACTGTATGTTTATCTTTCTGAATGATGTGTCAATTTCAGCACCAAAAATTGCAAACATTGTTTTTACTTGGCAATTAGCTGTATGTAATTACTTAAATAAAGACACAGCAATGAGTCAACCTATGCAGTACAATATCTGGAAAATATATTCTAGGTACTGGAGAAAAAAATCTCTTTATATGACTAAATCTGCAATTATTTATATCAAATATACAATAAATCAATTTTTAAACATGGAATTACAATTTGACCAAGTGAAATTATTTTCTTTTATTATACTGTAAATTAAGGGCAGCACAATCTTTCCATTATAATGAAATAATTAGTTAGCCATAGTTCTTCACATATCAATAAAACCCAAATTTCCAGTCTATACTATAGCTAAAAATCACATTCACATAGTTCAATTTCATCTTTTTTCTCCAAAATCAGAAGAAGCCAACATTAGAAAACAGTAGGGCAGGCCTATATCATATGGGCAAATATTCCCTTGGTCATTCTATTCGTCAGCTTCCTAAAACCACCGTAATACTTCTGCACAGTGAATAATAGTACCGTGTTTCCCCGAAAATAAGACAGGGTTTTATTTTATTTTTACCCCAGAAATAAGCACTTGGCCTTATTTTCAGGGAGGTCTTATTATTTTTGAGGTGCAGGAGGCGGCGAGCGTGGTCACCTC
>JANHFT010000855.1:266141-280703 GCA_032467955.1 Pseudoxenodon macrops | reverse complement strand
CACAGAGTCAGGTAGTGCATTCCAGGCATTGACCACTCTGTTACTGAAGTTGTATTTTCTGCAATCGAGTTTGGAGCAGTTTACCATAGGTTTGTAAGTATTGTGTGTTCTTGTGTTGTTGTGGTTGAAGCTGAAGTAGTCATTGACAGGAAGGACATTATAGCAGATAATTTTATGTACTACGCTTACGTCGTATCAAAGACGGTGGAGTTGAACTGTGGAGTCCTTGATGTTCTCTGAGCTTGGAGTTTTCTTGCAGACACTTTGTTATCCAGTTAGATAATATCATCAGGGCTAGAAGGTAGCGGAGTTTGCGCTCTGTTTACCTCTGAATGCCACTCATATAAAAACAGAAAACAGCACAGATGAACAACTGGGCAATGAAACATCTGAAAGAAAAGAATCAACTTGGTCTCCACAACAATAGCCCTTTCCTAACTTTGATCATTTGTGGACCTGGTAAAAATTATACTGCAAGCAGAAATATTCTAAAGAAGAGATGTCTCTAAATTAACTGCTCTTTTCAGCTCCCACTTTATCACTGCTTAATACCCATATTTCTGTACATCTGAATTATTTAAACTTCTGTTAAGTTATATTCTACTCCGCAAGGTTACTTTGTGTATTTATAATTACAGAATTACTATCTAGTTCAACTGAAGATGAGATTGGATTCATTCCATCATCTAGTCGTAGAGTGACACCCATACTTTTTACCTCTTTTTTTAGTGTGCACTTAAGATGTCTGAGGTGTTCACCTTGAAAATGTAATGCACGAAACAGCCACACACATGTATAGAATAGTGATTTCCCAGGCAATTATTTCCATAATCAATTTCGGCCTTTCTCACTATCATGTTTGAAAATTTGGAAAGCTAAAATAGTCCAAAGACAGATTGCCATGAAAATTATACTGGTTTACTGTTGTTCTAAAGTATTTCTTCTATTAAAATAGACAAACCTGTATCCTGTGATATTCCTGGGCTTTGTGAAATTATACAAGACAAATTTAATGTGAATTTGTTTAGTGCATATACCAACAAGACCAGAAGTTTAGAACAAAGTAAACTTTGAATTGCTTCTTGAAATGCATTTTACTTAAGCCATTTTTAATGGGTAATTAAACTATTCCACAGCACAAATAAATATGCTGGTGAACTTCCTGGGATAATTAATAATTAACCCAATATTTAAAAAGAGAATTCTCTGTCATACTATTTACAGTATGTCATACTATCATAGTATGCTATCTACCATATTTTTCGGAATGTAAGATGCACCAGAGTATAAGACGCACCTTAGTTTTTCGGGAGGAAAATAGGGGAAAAAATCTGCCTACCGGGTATTCATCTGGTTAGCATCCTTAGTCTGGTCAGCTTCAGCACATTATTTTATCCCCTGGTTAGGTCTGAAAAAAAGCTTTTTGGAGGGAGTAGTAATGATAAAAGCTGGCAAAGCCGGGGAGATCGTTAGCACCTCATTAGGTCTGGAAAAAAGAAAGCTTCTTCAGAGGGAGTAGCAATTAAAAAAGCCTGCAAAGATTGCTTCACTCGCTAGCGCCTCGTTAGGTCTGAAAAAAAGCTTTGAAAAAGCTACATTCGGAGTATAAGACACCCAATTTTTCAGCCTCTTTTGGGGGGGAAGTGCATCTTATACTCTAAAAAATATGGGTAGTTGTGTTTGGGAGATGGCAATTCTTGCATTTTCAGACTCAGGAGAAATTGTTCAGAGAATTGAAGAAATCAAGTTTGGCATTCAAGTTCAGGGATCAAGTTTTCTTCCTGTGGTTCTGATTTGGTGAGCTCCTCCCTCAGCACTGTGTTTGGGTTATTATTTAAAGCAATGCTTACATCTTTGAAAATATAAACCTGACAAATGTTCCCAACCTAACTTTTTTCATCTAATAAATCACGTTATCCAGGAGTTTGCCCTTAGGCAAAGATAGGCAAATTTGTTCTTAGAAAATTCTATTGTTATGTGAGGTTTTCAATAGTGAACAGGCCCAGTTTATGGAATGTGGCTGTCGGGTGGGAGGGATGTACTTAATGAATGAGAAAACTTTTCAAAAGAAATTTCAGAATCTAGCTTCATGTATAAAAAATTGGCAGAGCAGCTTGGTAGAGTAGGATTCTGAGTTATGTCAAGATATGGAAGGAGGCCCTTAAAACATCTCTATTTCTCCTCAGTGAGAACTGTAGGAAGAGCTCCCTAAACATACCAACCCTGTTCAAAATATATTTGTTTTGTTTTAATGGTGAATTGAAATTAAGAAGTAGGCCAAGGTCAAAGTACCAAACACGGGTGAAAAGGCAAGGCTACTCATGCCAATAGAGGGTAATGAAGGTAATGGAGTAGAACAGCAGAGCTGGAAAAGTAGGGGGGAAAGCATAGGAATGAACTGAAGGTTTTAAAGAGTCAAAGACCTAATAGCACACAATAATTAAAGCAAAATTAGAGTGTTTAAGTGGGATGAGAAAAGAAAACCGTTCATTTGACTTACTAAATGGCAACCTTTTAAACTAATTGGACATTTTTAGTATCATTAATTTCCAGTAAATAGAGTCAGAGGCCCTGCATACATTGTGTAAAATAGAGCGCTCAGGATCTATGCGAATTCAGCAGACCATTTCACGGTTGAAAACCCAACCAGGCTTGGCATCCTTTTTCTAATAGCCATGGAGTATATTTAGGATTACACATTAATGAAACAGCAATAACAAATCAATATCGGGAAAATAAAACTTACAGAGGCATTTAATTTTGTTTTGAAGGAGGGGAACAGATGTGTGTGTGTTTGTGTGTGTGTGTGTTCTATCATCCGTTCATAATATTTGATCATCCTTGTCACAGTTTTGGTTGTCTTGGTTTTACGATGGCAGATTATTATTACTTGAATGTTAATTTATCCTGCCCTTTGTAAACTCCAACCGGTAATGTAATTGCCTGACTTTTCAGACTGGTGAATGGTCCATGTTGATTCTATGCTACATTAGCACAGCACAGACTTGCAATTTCATCCCTCAGTGCCAACCCCATCTAATTTTATCCTTTAATTTCATTGTCTATAGCCTTAAGGGACTATAATTTGTACTCTGTTCTTCTGGCTGCTGTGTGCTATTATCTTTGGCACGAATATATACACACGGTCACAAAATAGCAATTGCTTACAAAGAACACACATGTGCTAGATTGCAAGCCATTCTAGAATCAGATTTTCTGTCTATATGAGCAACACGTTTTGGTTCTTTACCAACAAGAAAGAGGGAGTCGTCAACCAAAGGATATTTTCTAACATGCTGTCTGTTTCCTTTAAATCTATGGCTTATAGATTGTTAAAATTCTTGTCTGTGTAAATTGCATAGATACATTATCATATATAATTGTCATTTGGTCCTTTCCCCCTTCCATTTGTATATAAACATTTGTATGTGTGATTAAGCTAATCCAGGAATGTTTGGATCAGTACAGTTCTGTTTTATATGGCAAAGCAGCAGTATCAAGGATCTATTGGCTTTTTAAAAAGAATTTGTAGAGTTGGGGTTGGTATTTTTTTTTTGCTTTTCAATTTTCTCTGCAGTATACTGTTTGCCTCTAAGTTCCCTGATAAATCTTTTTTAGAGATTTAGAGATTTTTTGGGAGTGTATATTTCACTGTAGCTTTTAGTTGCATTTCTTTTCCCAGACATGATATTTTTAAAGTATATATTAGGATTTTTTCTTTTTTATTAATAACAGGGTGTTTTTGTGTGTGTGTGTGTGTGTAGCTTTCAGAAGTGCACAATCTTTTGTGGATGCATCTCTTCCAACAAATCCTGTGTGTACAGATTTTTAATTAAATAAGGGTGGGTGCTACTAGGCTCTATTAACTGCTGGTATTTGTGCCATATAAGTTTGCTTTGGCAGTTTTAAAAATCCAAAGCCTAATATGGTATATGGCATCAGTGTCAAAACTAATTAAAACAAGCTCACTTGAATCCAAGATTTTCTGATGGGTGGTTTTTTTTATTTAAATAAAGCTAGGAAGCCATAACCAACAAATTATAGAAAGCATTGTGTTTCAAGAGCATATCCTATATATTGAAACAATACTTAATTACTGATTCAAACCATTGATATACTTACACAGTGAGCAAACTCTGAACTGAACAACCATTCACTCACGATCCAGTTTCTTCTTGTAATATAGCAAACCAATTATCCCCATCCACTTGATGTATGCACTTGGGAAGCATTTTACACTAAACTCTGGTTATGCCATCAGATCATTAGACAACACGTTGGAAAATCCTGGTTGGAATCTCTCTCTGCAGCTTCACACTCCTTAAGAAAGAAACAACTGAAATCTACAGCAACCATGTGGTGTTTGCACTGCAAAATATGAAAAAGAACACATTGACCAGGTGCAATAGGAAAGGTCAGGTGAGAAACTTTATCCACTTAACAACTTTTGAAACGTGAAGAAGTGTTCAATTGGTGAAATTAAATTTGCAAGATACTACGCTGGAAAATTGTCTTTTCAACGATAATGTAGTGACTTCTACTGTTAGATTTTATATTTCTGCGTGCCATATATCTAAGACAGCCCCATTATGGATCAACAGAGTGGCTTCATCACTGAAGTAGCACATAAGTTAGAAATCTGATCCCTAATGTAGTATACTTGAGATATCACATGACAAATAACAATACACCAGTGTATTGTAACTCTGAAGAAAAGAATAATCCATCAAATTAGTAAAAAGTACAAAACTAAGATGTCAAAATGGCATGAATTGCAAAAAAATAAATAAAAACCTGTTTTTACTTTAATTAATGTACATAATAAACTTGCAAACAAAATGTGGGATATGTTGCTGACTGTCTGTCTCTGTCTAAATGTCTGTCTGTGTCTGTCTGTCTGTCTGTCTAACAGGATTTCCAGTTTATCATTTTTTTGACATTGGCAAAGGGCCTTTCTCCACTGCTGAGTTGAAGTGATCTCCACCCATCCTAGAATCAGCATGAAATTATGCAGACATGAAATTTCTCCTGCCACTATTGGCTCTATTTCAAGTTCCTGCAATCATTTGATTTTCTTCCAAACTAATGTAAAGACAATGCCTAACTGATTTTCTATATCCTGAGGCTGCCTTTGAACAGAGTTGAGGAAAAGGACAAAAAGACAACATTAACCGCCATGCATTTTTCCTGGCCGTCTCCTTTTGAGCTTCCCCCACAATTTATGCTACCTTCTTACACATATTCCCTGATCTGCACTATCCCACACATTTTCTCTCACCCATACAGCACAACTTGCATACACCCACATCACCCCCTATGCACCTTCCTCAACTCACACACCTCTTGGGTACCCCATGCAGTCTTCCCAACCTGCACCATATCTCTACACATTCCCTGACCTGTACGACACATCTTGTGTATCTCCACATAACCTCCCCAGCCCACACCCTTCCTGAATGCCTTCCCTAATCCATGTGGTACCTCTTGGGCACCTCCACACACCTTTCCTGATCCATGTTGCCTATTGCCTTCACAATACCTTTCACACAATTCCAAGCACCAGGCACCCTTCCCAATCTATGCCACCCACCTCTGTGCCCTTTCCGACCCAGGCAGCACCTCTGGTATGCACCCATATACCTTTCTCAACCCCCACAGCACCTGTAGCATACACCAACATACCATTCCTGAACCGCACTTCAATCTTTCCCCTTGCTGCCTTTCCACCCAGCAGCAGCTACTTAATTGCCTGCTAGCCTTTAACTTACGACTTCATAGTGGCTTCCCCAATGATTCTCACTGCAAGCTTCTCACAAGCCTGTGGAGAAGCTAGCAAAAATTTGAGGGAGGGAGGGAGAGAGGGAAGGAAGAAGGAAGGAAGGAAGGAAGGCAGGGAGGAAAATACTCCCTATTAGCTTCCCTCAAGGAAACTCAATAGGGAAACCGGCAGAAACTCAGAAATTATTTCCACTCTCACTGTGTTTGCCATTCATTGTCATTATGTTTCCCTGCTTTGGTAAATATCTTTGAAACAACCCAACAGGGCAAGAATCATCTAGTTTTTAACTTAAAAATAAAAAATGTTAATGCTTTTATCACTCAGATTGCTGCATCAAGTAGAGTTCATAGTTCAAACTTTGATGTCAAAAGAAAAAAAGGCTATCCAGGTGAGAAGTGTTGATTCATATGAAAAAGGAAAGAAAAAAATTGTTCAACTCCTCCTGTCACAACCTTGCATCCTTGATCTCTCTTTTTTTAGCTCAAAGATTGACTTTTGTGATCGAACTATTGTGCCTGAAAGAACTAGACTTAAGGGATTCAAAGGATCCTATCCTTGCAGGCTCATCTCCCCTTTTCTTCCTTCTATAGGGGGTGAGTGATCAGAAATAAGAGTTCTGCTATTTACTGGGTGCATGAGCTTCTACACAAGGAACTGAAACATTAGAAAGTTGTGTAATGATTTCTCTAAGCAGTAGCTAATTCCTTATATTTTTGGTTTTTTTAAAAAAAAGAAATTTCTACTTCAGAGTAAGGCATCAAGCACTTGTGGGCATACTTTGAGAGTGAAATCATGTCACAACAAGTAAGGTGAACCTTTGGTACACCCCCTCCCCCAATGCAGGTGATGTTACTGACTCTCTTTATGTAGACTTTAATGTGACTTAGAGAAACCAAGAAAAATTACAAAGCATAACATTGAAAAAAGAAACAATCTGATACTTGTCAGGCACAAAGAAATGGGACCACACATTAAATTCCACTTAGGTTGATTTATTGCGCAAACCTGTAGACAAGAATCTACTCAACTAACAGTCGGCACCAAATTGGTACTACATAAGAGTTAACAGAATTTAAAGGTGGCTGGACTTTGATTGTTTTTGGCAATGTAATGACTCCAGTCTGATTCCTCTCTTGACTCCACACCCAGGCTCTGCCTCATCATCATGTACAGCAGGGCTGTCAAAACTCCCGGTCCGCAGGCTGGATGCATCATGTGCTGGCCATGCCCATGCCCAGTTTAGCGAAGGGGGAAAAAGTCCTGATACATCACGTGACACCGCTGTGACAAGGTGAGTTTGACATCCCTGTTCTACAGGTTCATTGTCGTCTTAAAGGACTGGAAAAATATATTACAACTGTACAGATTTCAGCAGGGTAAGTTTTACCTTCTTCGCTGACCCCAGTCAAAGGCCTACCTGTTTAGCCAACCTCCAGATAAATGCAATATTTTCCCATTGTTGCTAGGGAATTTAGTGATGATCTCTCACCAGCCTCTCCTACTCTTTTTGCAATGTCTAGTTAGTATATTTAATTTTTTTCTTTCAAAAGAATTTTGAAATTTATCTTATGTTGCCCCAAACGTTCGGATCCTAAAGGTTTGCTTATGAAACTTTACTGCAGTCTTTTATATGCCACAGAAACATTTCTGGGAAATTATTTTCATCTGTTTTAAGATATATTATTTATCTCCGTCCTTGGCACGCAGCACAAACGGCATCTTTTAAGTACTTGCGTCTGATGTTGCAACACAAATTCGGAAGGGTGGAGCTTTCATCGTAACATCACAGCACACAGCACACATCTCATCATTTCCCTATTTATTTTATTCATTACATTTCTATGCTGCCCATCTCACTAATACGGTGACTCTGGGTAGGCTTACAATACAATAAAAAGTTTAAAAGTGATTTTTTTAAAAAAAGGAATAAAAATTACAACAAAAAGATTAAAAGTTAAAAACCAAAATGATGGGAGGCCTTGTGGTGAGAATGTAGAAGGGCTCCGGGCCAAATGGCAGAGCCAGGTTTTTAGGCTCTTATACATTTTAAAAATAAGACTTCATCGTCTATAATGTAAAAGGTAAAGGTTTCCTCTGTCCAAGCATGTTCAACTCTAGGGCACAGTCTTCATTTCTTAGCCAAAGGAACCAGCATTCCGTGGTCATGTGGCTATGACTATATACCACTGGTGAAATCCTTTTTTGTTTACTACTGGTTATATGGGTGTTGCTGGTGGGCATGGCTTGTGTTAGATTCAGCGTAGGTTGGGAAGTAACTGAGGCGAGATGGTCGTTTCTAAATAACAACCTTTATTAACAGCTAACAATTGGCAACTCTGCTGTGAACTGAACAACGTTCTCCGTTCTGACAGCTCTTTTATATGCGAGCTGTCAGACGGGCCGGCCAATGGGAGGACAGAGTTTTCCCGCTCAGCTAAAGCTTCTGCGTCAGCCAATCCAGTGCGTCTTCCGTCGCTGGGCTGCGTGCTGCCTCAGACACAACAGCTTGGTGTGGCTTGGTGGGTGTGGCGGGAAAAATACTGCAAAATCCCCATTCCCACCCTACTCCTGGGGGAAGGATATTGCAAAATCCCCATTCTCTCCCCACTCTGGGGCCAGCTAGAGGTGGTATTTGCTGGTTCTCCAAACTACTCAAATTTTCCGCTACCGGTTGTCCAGAACCTGCTGGATTTCACTCCTGTTATATACAGTTTTTTTTTTTAGAATTGAATATTAACCATATTGTGGTTAGGAACGATCACTTATAGTTGTTATTTCAAATGATAAAAGAAAACATGTTTTGGGTCATTGTGGTGCTGCTGTTATATTTCATCTACTAAATATTTTCAGTCTCCCGTGGTTACTTGAAAGAACATAATCTGTACTTAATCTTCCATTGGCAGTTATTCTCGGAGACGTGTACCTCAGCTTCTAGTCTAATCACCAATCTCAACACGCATGTGGTTCTATGGTATTTCTAACGTCTTGCCAGCTCACTTTGGACATGATGGGATATTGGGATGAGTATGTTTTATGTAGTGTATATTGGAGTTGGTGACCCTTTGAGAGCTGTAAGCAACAAAATTTCATTTTAATGTATGCTGATTAGTGTACATTTAAAGCAACCATAAAATTATTCTAAGTCTAGATCATTGTATTCCCTACTTTTAAAAAAAACAACCTTTGTTATCAGTAGTAAACTAAATGTGAGGGGGAATTACTCTTAGCACATTTGATACCTCTATCATTTCAGGTTAGATTTGAGGTAGAAACAAGGAGTTTTGCTTCTGGTGGATCCAAAATTCCCATTCTTCTGATGGAATTTCCTATGTTTTCTTCAGATGTTGATAGATTTAGGGCACAGCTTTCCTACAAGATATATGCACTACTACCCCACTGGCAGAGTTTTGCTGGCAGGGCTACCAGAAGAGCATTTCCATGCCCTTTTAAACCTCTTTCAGCCAATCTCCATTAGAAATTAAGACTACTCTGGAAGGATCACTTTGATGTTAATGACTCTGCAAAGACCAAGTCCAAAATTACTCAATGACTGATGCAATGATTTAATACTTATTTTTAAACCCAATTTCCCATGAGCTATTAATTATATAAATTATGTATACGTCTAGATCTCCCTTCCAGCTTTCCTTCAGTGTAAAAAACTTACCTTTGCAGCAACAAGCAACATTCTTGTGCTTTATTTATGCTAATGAGCTTCTTGGAGTAAGCGTTACCCAGCAGGACCAAGAAAAGGAATGATTATACAAGAGTCTTTAATCCTCCCACACAAATTTCTTGGAGAAAGCTCATAGCTATTATGACACAAAGCCTGTCAAAAATCTGCAGTTTTGACTGAAAACATCCTGCAGAGTTCTATTCTTGAAGTTGAGGAAGAAGAAATCAATGCACAGAGTTGGACATCATACAATTTGTGGCCATGACAATAATAGGGGCTAGGTTTTTTTATTTTTTTAAGATTAGACCTTTGTGAAGTGTTTCTGAATTGGTGTCCTCCTCTTTATAGGTAAAAAAAATGAAATGTCTTTGAAAGTTTGAAGAAGGTAGAAGATTTGATTAACCCGGATTTCTGCATGAGAATGGAAGAAGACTTTTGCATGGGTCCCTTTCTTTGGGTGAACAATGTGTCCAGTATTAACCACATCTTTTGTAAAGTAATGTTTATAAAGAGAATATGAAGTTTCACTCTGAGAATGTTTTCAGCTTCTCTAAGAAGGCACAATAATAGCTAGTCAAGGACAATGTGTACGCATGGGGACAAATGCAATCAAGAGATTTCACACATATTTGTGCAGCCTGAGAAACATCCTTAATGTGGAGGGACACAGTCAAGGGGAAGAGCATGAAAGATAAATCATCTGACTCCCAGCTACAGCCCACCTGTGGATAGTAGCAGATTGGCTCAGCTGAATACAACAGCGTCAGGAACCAGAGACGGCAAATGCGGTCGACCACAGTGAAGGCAGCAGCAATCGAATTTTTATTTAAATCTGTCCCCAAATCACTGATGGGTTTTGCTTAGTCTTAGATGGATAATTCAATCATCTTTTCAAGAAACATGAAAAGGGAAAACCCAGTGGCTTTTCTAGAAAGGTTGTGTAAAATCCACAGCATCTACCCAGGTTAATCACATCTAAGTAATTGCTGGCTGAAAAATACAAGCAACCAGTTACTCTTATTTATTTATTTATTTATTTTTGAGTTCAGAATGGGATTGAAACGTACAGGGAAATGTATTGTACAAAGGAAAGCTCATCACTTATTCACAGCAGCCTCTGAAGAAGAGACAATAACCTTTACCAAGATCTAAACAAAGAAAGGAAAAGGTTGTGTTCTCTTGAGTGCCATGTTCATCAAATAGATTAAATGAGGTTGGACCCAACTCTCCTATCCTTTTCTAAGGGCCTAAAAATATGGCTCTGTCAATTGGCCTGGGGCCCCAGTGAAGGAACAGCACAGTGGAGATGGTTGATTTGAGTAAGAACAGGTCCCACCTTCCCCCATTCTCCCCATGTGTCCTTTGATTTTGTTTGATTTCAATTATTTACAGTATGTTTTATTGTATACCTATAGACATATTTTTATTATGACGGTAAGCTGCCCAGAATTGCCCCATGATATCAAGGGCAGCCAATAAATTTTATAAATAAATAAATAAATAAATGCATATATACATACACTAGCAATAGCACTTAGACTTATATACCACCTCACGGTGCTTTACAGCCCTCTCTAAGCAGTTTAGAAAGTCAGCGTACATACATATGGATTTTATGGCTCCATGATTAAGCGTTTTTGTTATTCCTAACTTTTGGTCTTGTTGACTAA
This sequence comes from Pseudoxenodon macrops, assembly GCA_032467955.1. Lineage (NCBI taxonomy): Eukaryota > Metazoa > Chordata > Lepidosauria > Squamata > Pseudoxenodontidae > Pseudoxenodon > Pseudoxenodon macrops. Next base: position 269,578 of record JANHFT010000855.1, on the reverse strand, counting down.
GGCTGATGGGAATGGTATGCCAAAATGTCTCAAGGTTTAGGGACCAAACCTAGGTGCTGCTTTCCCCTGTTCCATTCTGGAGGAGATTGCTTCAAATTGTAGATGGTAGGAAATTCTGAATTGGGATGCTGCACCTTCTCTTGAGGAAATATCCTAGTAGAGTGAAGTAGAAAGGTCAGCTCTCGTGAGACAAGTACCATTCCCTCTAACTTGTCCTTGTATTGCCAATGCTGTACTGAAATTCTTCAATAATATGGGTCTGAGGAGGAAAACACGACTACAAGCAGCACTACATTAAAAAAAAATGGCAGGACCACCACTATCTCAGAGCAATGTCACCTTAAATGAACAGTGGGATGAAGGCCAGCTCCATAGGCCTCCAGCATAACCCAGCTTGTTAGCTGTCCTCTCATCTTTTCCTCTGTCCTGTCCTTCCTTGTCTATAGATCTAGGCAAGAAACAACAATGTTTCTAGCCTTGTGACTACTCTAGTGCAGAGGTAGGTTCCTGCCGGTTTGGATTGCCAAACCAGCAGCAACTGCCGGCTGGACACACCCCAGAACTGGTCCTCCAGCTGAAAATCGGGCCTCTGTGCATGCGCAGAGGGTTTTCACCCTAAAATGACTAGGGTGCATGCAGGTGCACTTCCAGCGCGACTCCAAACTGGTAGGGAAGGTAAGTAGAACCCACCCCTGCTCTAATGGTAGCTATAGCAGCACTTTCTAGTGCAGTTCATCTTGCCCCTCTTTCTTTGTTTCAGAAAAGAGCATCTCCAAGGCACGACAGACAAGCACATGTGGCTTCCTGGATGTGGGAGGGGCTTTTGCTGAAGGGAGAGTACAAATCCCCCTGCCAAAATTGACTAGACGCTTGTTGATGTGATCCTACACATTGGCCAATGCCAACTGAGCGAGAAATATTTGTCCTTCATTTGGGGAGAAGTGACAATGCTTTTTAAGTTTCTGCTAATTCTTCTTGAGGATTGCTCATGACTATGGGGAAGCATTTTTACACACACGAACACACCCTGGTGGATTTAGTAATGACACATATAGTTTTTGACTGGACGCTGTCCAGAATGAAGTGAAGGCAGGAGTTGCTAAGGTTGGTGTCTTGCGTTCCGTGATGTTTCCATGCTTTTTGAACATGGGAACCACTTCATGTAACACCTCTGTCAGGCCTACAGCCATATTTCTTTTGGCTCTTTGGCCTGCCACACTTTCTATTATTCTACTATGCATTTTCTATTGTGGGAAAATGGGAGGGGGGATAGTGTGGAGTTGGAGACATGTAGTCATAGTAACATTCTTTCTAGAAAGCCAAGGTCATCCTCTGTCTTGACCAGAATGAGGTAGGCAAACCTGCCAACATGGCAGAGAGAGAGATTGGACCATGTGACGGACTAGTGCAAGGATCGGCAACCGTAAACACTCAAAGAGCCATTTGGACCCGTTTCCCACAGAAAAGAAAACACCGGGAGCCACAAAAACCTTCCCGTGCCTGACTATTTCCTGAGCGGCCACAAAACTAGCATGTGTAGTTGAATTATACGTTCAGTTTTCTTCTGCAACTTTTCTTTTCTTGGATTTATCCATGGTTGGCCTATTGGGGTCGAAAAGTTCAATAGTGTGCCGGTGGGTGTTGCACATTGGCGGTTGCGATGCATATTTTGAGCAGCAGGGAGCCGCAGCAAAGGGATGAAAGAGCCACATGCGGCTCCAGAGCCACAGGTTGCTGACCCCTGTCCTAAACCATCTGGAATCCATCTTATGAAGATCCAAATGTTCTGGCCAAGGAATAGGGCATGTATGCTTTGATATTAACTACCTGGATGCAATATTCTTTCAGCTGAATTCAAATTGTAGCAACATTGGGAAGAGGATGTACTGTAGATGTTTAGGATTAATGAATAGAATAGAATTCTTTATTGGCCAAGTGTGATTGGATACACAAGGAATTTTGTCTTTGGTGCTCTCAGGATATCGCGGTTGCAGAGGAATGGACATTCTAGATCACGGGTCAGCAACCTGCAGCTCAGGAGCCGCATGTGGCTCTTTCACCCCTCTGCTGCGGCTCCGTCACCGATTGGCACCACAATTTTGAGAGGAGATTCCGGTTTGGGGGGGAAGGGCATGCCAGGAGAAGATTCTATGGCAAGGGCAGGTTTCCTCTCAGCTCCACAATTGATAGGGCTTTCGGTCAGGACTGGTAAAGGAAAAAGGACACTGCGCTAAGATTCCGGTCAGCTCCAGAATTGAATGGGGGGCTTCCAGTTAGGTCCTTTGTGGCTCTTTGTGTGTTTAAGGTTGCTGACTCCTGTTCTAGGTGTAAGAAGCTTGGCAGTCTGCATGGGCACAATGATCTCAGATATGTATGATTACACATGATGTATGATTGTAATTTCCATTATCCATGGCTCAGTGAATAATGCCATGGGCACCAGATGAAGAGAAACTGAAACGAAATAGGAAATCCAGCTTAGAATGGGAGATGAAATTGAAGGAATATGATGGATTATTTTTTTCTGCATTTCAAATCCACAATAATAGAGCAGAAAGTTGTCAGAGGGAAAGGTTTTGGCTGTCTTCCACTGCTGAAATCTCTCACACTTCTGTACTGGAACAGAGCTTTTATCTGAAAGCTTGCAAGTATCCATTAAATTAATGGATATTAAACATATTTGGCATAGTTCAAGCAAATAGAATGATGAAGAATGTCACAAGCTTTTCTTTAAACTAATTTGCATTTTAATGAAAGGATGTGTATACTTAGGCACATGGAAGCAAAACAGCCTCCCCTCACAGTCTATAATGAATTTTGAGCTAGTAGCATCTGATAAGAGAGAGATGGAGGGGTAGGGACTGAGAGCTTGATGAAAACATGGATACATTGCAAAACTATGACAAAGGCTCATTTCTTGTTGGGATCGTTAAGAAAGGGCTACAAGATAAAGTTGCTCATTTTGTAACTGTACAAAAACTTTTATGCAACCATATCTAAAACCTTGTAATTGGACAAAGAGTACTGCAGAGCTAGAAAAGGTGCATTAAAAATACGATATGTGAGAATGGCCTTGGGAAGGAGATGCTGCCTATGGAATGATCAGATAAGGGGTGAGGGAAAGCCCACAGCTGCATTACGGGCAGAGAAAGAAACCCAAAGAATCCTCCCTATCAGACTATATAAAGAGATGACTGTACTTTCAGAATTTACATTTGCATATGATTATTTGTTGGAAGAAGATGGAAGAAATAATTTGGAATTGAATGGAATTGAGAGAAGTCAAGAAATAATAGACAATACTTAGAGATGATTTCACTGGGCTTAACAGTGGTTTTAATATTGATGATTTTACTGAGTTTAGCAGTACTATTAAAAGAATTAAGAGGGGGGGAAATATGAAAATGAGATACAAAAGGTAAATAAAAAGACACGAT
>JANHFT010000855.1:197267-212745 GCA_032467955.1 Pseudoxenodon macrops | reverse complement strand
TGCTTTAGAAGCTTTTCCCCCCAGTCCTAATCAGGGGATAAAATAATGTGCTGAAGCTGACCAGACTAAGGACGCTATCCAGATGAATACCTGGTAGGCAGATTTTTTCCCTATTTTCCTCCCCAAAATCTCAGGTGCGTCTTATACTCTGAAAAATACGGTACATGATAAATAACTCTCATTCTTATTTCCAACATGAATTTGAGTATTTTATCCATTCTAGAAATTTTTTCTGGAGACATTTACCAATATTCTGCTTTATAAAAAAAATATTTGAAGCTAGAAACAATGTAATATTTTCTTAACTGTGCAAACAAATGAAAAAAACCCATTGAAAACTAAATCTAACTAAATTCCTTTCTTGATTTCATCTTATATGTTCCATGTTCTCAATAAGTAAACCATTTTTCTTTACCTACTCTTTCTTTCCTGTAAATTGCTTCTTGTACTGAGACTTATAAAGACATTTTCAAGAACAGACAGGCTTTACATCTGTTTCCTATTTCCATACAGTGGAACCTCCGTTCATGACCACAATTGGTGCCAGAACTTCGGTCGGCACTCGATTTGGTCATGAACGGAAGCACGACTTACTGAATATGCACAGACACAGAAAAAAGTGTCGAAGGGGAAATCACCATGGCAGGAAAAATCGGCATGGCTGACTTCAATCGGGAACCGAAGATATGGTCGGGAACAGAGGTACATTTCCAGCGGATTTGTTGTTCGGGAACCAATTTGGTCGTGAACTGGGACGTTTGGCAACCAAGGTTCCACTATATAGCATTTTGAATATAATTATTCTTAAATCTTCCATTATTTTTATTATCATATTGAGTCTCCAGAAAATGGTGCGCTGAGGATTGTAGTGATTTTTTTTCCTTTTGCCAACAAACAGCTGACTCTGCCACCAAAGCCAGTTCTTTGGGGACATGCTCCCAGGTTTGGAATAGGACTAACAAGGAACAACCCATGATGACCCCCAGATGACTGTGGACTTGCCTGGCAAGAAAATCTACTAGATTGTGATTGTCAATTGAAACAACTTTTGCTGTTTTATTTGTTTACTTTTTAGGCATGCCTCTGTTATAATATCATGTTTTGAAGTTTCCTTTTGTTTTGATTTACATTTTTAATTGCTAATCGTCTGGTTGAATGATGACTTATCTTATATCCCTTATATAATGGATATTATGGAATATTTAGAACAACATCAAGAAAAACAAGCAACAATGATTTTTCTAGATGCAAAAGAAAGAAAGAAAGAAAGAAAGAAAGAAAGAAAGAAAGAAAGAAAGAAAGAAAGAAAGAAAGAAAGAAAGAAAGAAAGGCATTGACAATTTGAACTGATTTTCTTGTTTAAAAATTTGGATGAACTGGACGTTGGTGAGAATTTTATCAAATGGGTAAAATAAATAATAATAGTTTACACTCAACCTTTCAGTGGTAAAATCTATTATTTATTATATTATTCAGTAGAAACTGGATTAGAACATGAAATTCAAACAGGTAGAGCCATCTCACTAATAATATGCTGTGTTATCTTTTGTATCCCAATAATCTTTGATAATTTATATATTTTCATTTTTTTTTCAATTTTGCCCTTTTTGCAGCACGTTGACTGACTCAAACCTTGTAAATTATTCTTACCCAAACAAACATTCTTGAGCAAAGTTTTAGAAAGTGTACATGTAGGTGTTACAGTATTTGACATCGATCAAAACTGATATTGTAATAAGTTAGTCCTCATCACTGTATCGCCAGTTCAAAGAATTTCTTTTCTTGCCTTTCAATTAATCTACATAAACAGAATGTTTGATTGCTAACAAAAAAAAGACATATTTTATTTCTAAAACTCTATCTTAGTTGATTATCTGGCTATACAATTAAAATAGGTGGTTGTCATAAGCAACAAAATATTTTAAAAGGCCGACATATGGCATCTGTTCAGTCTGAAAATAATGTTGGTTTAACTTAAAAAACCACAAACATGAAATGAAACTAGCACAAGCACCATTTGAAAGGAAGCTGAAACACAGAATTGGCAGCATATAAAAGCCAGGTAGGTATAAAAAGGAAAAAGTGGTGTCATAAAAAGGCCAAAACCTTGTAAGAGATAATATGGTAAATATAATTTGGGCAATATATCTTGCATTATACTCCAGATTTTCAAAAAAAAAAAGTGAGTAAGCAATAGATAATATTCCCCACATTTTAGAATATTATGTAAAATATAATCATGGCTTTGGGGAATGATTATCTTGCATTTACATGAAAAGAAGATATCATTCCACCACTAATTGTTGTTGTAGATTTGCTCAGTATATGGTTAGAAGGATGGAGAAAGATAAGCAACTTCCAATATTTTTTTTAGGAGCACAACCTCTTTAAATACTTGTAATTGATTATGCTTGTTGTTCATTCTCTGTTTCCATATTTAGTAAAAGTACTGGTATATACTTCCTAGCAACAGTATGATCATCATTTGTAGATAATTATATATCAGATTTGGTCTTATCATTTTCAGAGTCATAGCCCCTCTGTCTTTCTTCAATTTTCTGGCTCTTAGTCATTGGTAAGTCTTGTTATCTGTTATGTGTACTAGATTTTTTTTAATGTGCTAGTGAAGTAATGCCTTGCTTTGACTTGCCATATCTCTTTTCTATTTTTCATTGAGTTTTTCTTGAAGGCCAGTTTGGTCTTTCTGGTACTCAGCTTTTAACTCTGCTTGAGTCATGTCCACTGTTCCAGTTGTTTATCTAATGACTGTAATTGTCCAGGATTTATTGCCAGGATGGCATTTTCTCCACTGAGTTTGGACATTAAGATTCCCATGATTTATTCACTTCTAATTTTCTTCTTGACTTCAGTGTGTTGTATGTTTTCAGCTTGAAGTTTGAAAGTCATTGATAAGCAGGTAATTGGCATGTACCGGTAGTTGCTGATGCTGCCCCTTTTGTTGGATCTTTCATTATTACATAGATTTTGCTGGATGTTAACTAATATTCAATTCTACCCACTTGGCAATGATTGGTTATAGAGGACAAAAACCATGACGTTCACCTTAATGTGACAGTGACCTATTGTTGATCTTCCTTGCTTTTTTCTCCATCGTTTCTGCTTGTCTTGAACATGGAAAAATATTCTTTCATTTCAGCCTTTTGTTGTTGTTGTTGTTCTTCTTATCCTTCTCCTTTATAAAAGCTTCATGTTTGTGTATCTCTTTGGGTTGTCCCATAGCTATGGCCAGAAATGCACTATTTTGGTTTTTGTAAGTTATAACTGGTTCACTACAGTCTCTCCATTTATGGATTGGTAGAAATGTTTCTGATTCAACTGAAATTGTAGAATTTCCCTATAGTATGCAATTTAAGCTTCATATCCGCTTTTCTGTCTGCCTGTAGCTATTGTTTGTAGCTTTATGATTTTCATTGCTATTACTATTTATTATTGTTGTTATTGTTATTGTTATTATTTAAGATTTAGTCTGCAATTCGATTCAGTCTGGGACTAGTAAAAACAGTTCAAGTCCTAACCAAGGACCTAAGAACTATTAAGGTAATGTCTGAGTATATAGGCAGTTCTGAATAAAGTGGGGTTGGTTTTTTTTGCAAGTTATTGCAAAAAGTTTGCAATTTTATTTTTGAAAATTATTATTATTATTGATCATCACACAGTCAGCCAGATGTTCAGACTGGGTTTGGCATTTTTGTCTACCTAGCGAGTCCTTACCAAAGATGTGAGATAGGCAGCTCTCAATTTTTGATCCTGTTATAGACATTGTTGTAGGCTGGAAGCTGTCCCAGGTAAAGCTGCTTTTAGCAATTGACTGATGGCAAATGTATTGATGATGATGATCAAAGAGACTTAGTTGTTATCTCAGCACAACCTTCTGTTCTTGCCCATGGTGCTCATGTCCAATTGAATGCACCAAGGTGGAGATTTGATTCTCAGAATTTTATTCTGCACAGAAGGATGACACAGAGAGGTGTCCCTCAAAGTTTGTGTATCCACCCATTGGATGTTGAGAGTATTCATACACAAAAGCCACAAACTATTACACCATAAGGTCATTGTGTATTTTTAGCATAGTTATTTATAGAGATCTCAGTAAACATTTCAGATATATCAGCAGAAAGCATGAAACATATGTTCATGTACATAGGTCAATGTTAACCATGTTTTCAGAAGCCATACTTTGCCAACATCCATTCATCCCTTATCATTTGCAGGATCTCAAAAAACACTTCTGCTCATGGCCTATTTGAAAATCCACGTTTTTGATGACTTTCTAAAAAAAGTAAGGATAGAAGTTGAAATACAAAATAAATGGGGCCATCATTTATTTTCCTCTGGTTCATAATTTGGCATAATAATTAAACACAGACACATGCATAGACACAGGTATACAAGAATATGAATTTTGAAGAATAATAAGGGAAATGTAGAGGAAAAGTACTAAAGATGTTTTACTGGTTGTTGTGTTACTTAATTAATATATTTAGTGCATTCATGAATTCATATTCTTTAAACTATGAAGGTTAGAACTGATGAAGTGATTTTTTTTCTTATTAAAAAAAGCATATATAGAAGAGTGAGGGGAAATGTTAAATAGGATTCACAGTATCATTGTAAGAACTCTGAGGAATCTTATATAGATAATGAGCTGTCATGAAAAAAAATGAAGACAAATGATACATGTGAGACAAAGCATTGTAAGATGGAAACAAGAAACAAGTTCAGTGCTAAAAAAATTGAATTTTTTTAACTTTGGATTAAGTCCATATATCAGTAAGAGGGGAAAGCAACATCTGGACTATCAAGATTGGGGGGAAAATCAAAGAAGGAAAAGATAAGAGTCAGAGGACGGAAATAGAATGGCTTATAAGGACACATTGCAAGCCATCAACATTCATTACAAAATGTAGGGAGAGGCGGGACCCAATTATCTGAAAGAGGAATAATTTTCTAGATGGGGACAGATTCTCTATTTATTTTATAGTTAAACAGTTTCCAAACTCACTATTAATAAATTTTAAAATTGTCATGCAAATTTGTATAGAAATATTTTTCTCCTTTAATTTTATTAGTAAATCAGATCTGTGAAACATGGTTTCATTTTGCAACCCAGTTCAATCTCTTTTCTGCCCAGGTGTTCAAAGCAGTATTTGGCTTAAATTATGCAGCATTTTCCAGCACCTATCTTCTAAAGGAAGAAAATACTCTGAAAATATTCCTCCCCATTAATACCAGATTGGAAGAGCGATAGAAATCTTATAGGCACTGCATCTTACTCAATTCTAAATTAGGCATAATTAAATTAATGATAATGATAATGGCTCATGGGGTTAGAATACTGGGCTGATGATTGGCAGCCTTGCATGAAAGACTCATTGCCACCATGAGGCAGACTGAGCTGCCATCACACACTGTATCTCCTGCCAAGCCAGCAGTTCGAAAATGGGTGACTGTAAATACATAAATAGGTATCACTTCAGTGGGAGATGTCACGGGAACACCAAAGCCGCCTCCAACTGGGCATCCCTGAGACAATAGTGATGTCACCGGCAAATCATTTTGCCTTGGAAACACTTCCGTGCTTCTGACATGGAAGTATTAGTTTAGTATGATAATAATATTGAAAACAAATCTGGGTTTTCTCAGAAAACAGTCAGACAACAATTTAATCTTTGTTTTTTTATTCTTTATAAAATCACATAATAATTTTCATTTAACTTCATTGTTGTAGTAAATATTCTCTCATACATTTTCCTCTATCTTCAGTCTCCTTTACAACATCTCATACTTTCCATTAGGGTAGCACCACACACTTCTGTAACATTTTATATCATAACTCTTTTCCTTCTCTTTCAAGTAGTTCCTTCCATCGACTACCACAGATTCACTGGAGATTTCTCTAATATTTTTTTCATCCAAATCTTATAATTTCTCCAGGCGTTCTACTTTCACTCTAGCTTTTTTCCCCTCTCACTTCTTTTATTTTCATCTGTGTCAACCTTTATCCAATGTCAACCTTTGGCCTACTAACAGACTTTCCACTTTCAGAATCTCTCATTGCTCTCTCATTCTTCAGAATTTTTTCCCAGTTTTGTTCATTCAATAACAATCAAATCAATAATGCTTTTTTACCATATATAAACCATACATATATAGTATAAAATAGTTGCCATTGTCATTCATTACAGATCCCACATTTTTCTCTTGGTCTCATTTCCACTCATCTCTTCATGATATATAACTGGGCAGAATGGGAATGAAAGAGAAAGTGACAGACAGAGAAAGACAAACAAAACACTAATTTGATGTAGTGGTTAAGGCATGTAGCTAGAAATTGGAAGATTGTGTGTTCTATTTCTACCTTTGGCACAATGCCAGCTGAGTGATTGGAGCCATCCACTCCTAACTCCTAGGAAGCAAGCAATAGCACTGGCAAACCACTTCCAAAAAAAATTGGGAGGGAGGGGGAAAGGGAGAAGGAGATATATGTACTCAATGTTTTCCTTGGATCATATTCATCACACTACTGTTTTAGTTCATATCTAGAAACTAGAACATAGGACAAATTGGTCTCATCCTAATATTTTGCCTTTGGAACTGGCTGTCAGCATTCCAAATATCATCCAGAATTAAATCAGACTCCAAGGCAAAGCATTCCTCAAAGTTCCAGTTTATTAAGAGAGACATGTTGGCACATCTGTGAAAACCCGAATCTGAAGATTCCCAGGTTTTCACCATCCAGTTGAATGTCCATCACATGGTCCAATCATTCACTGCCAAACTGGCAGCTTCGCCCATCCAGGTCTGGTCAGATGCAGAGACAAAGGATGACCTTGACTTTCTAGAAAGAATTTTGTTATGGCTACATATCCCCAACTCCGTATAATCCCCCCTCCCATTTTCCCACAATGGAAAATGCATAGTAGAGTAATAGAAAGTGTGGCAGGCCAAAGATCCAAGAAGAAATATGGTTGTAGGCCTGACACAGACTCAAAATCATGTGAAAAATTAGTACCGCTTTATAAAGCCTTAGTAAGGCTACACCTGGAATACTGCATCTAGTTTTGGTCACCCCATTTCAAAAAAGATGTGGAGACTTTGGAAAAAGTACAGAGAAGAACAAGAAGGATGATTGGGGGCTGGAGGCTAAAACGTATGAAGAAGGGTCGCAGGAATTGGGTATGTCTAGTTTAACAAAGAGAAAAACTAGGGGGTGAGCCAAACTTGGTTAGTTTCCATCCATTGTTTTTTGTCTTGCCTTCTGGTGCTTTGGAAAATAGGTTGATTCTTTCTTCTTTCTGGCAGCCACTCAAATATTGGAACACTGCTATCATGTCATCCCTAGTTTTTCTTTTCACTAGACTAGACATGTACTAGACATAGTAGACTAGACATAGAAGTAACTAGCAGTTCAATTCAGACTCCTAGTAGAATGGGATTCCCCTTCCCACCCACCTTTAATGTCAGAATGTTTTTAGGAAATAATTAAGAAGTAGATTTTTTAAGGCATTCAAGAATCTCATCTCTTATTGTTCTTTCCCCCCTCTCCTACTTTAGTTCTTGTTATTTTAACCTTACTGTTGATATTTTTAATGTGAGATTGCAAATACAGAGAGTCATAAGATTGTGGTACAATTAAAAAAAACTAAGTAAGTAAGTAAGTAAGTGAATGGTTGATTGATTGGATGAATGAATGAATACATCAGCATAATGAAGTATTCTTTATCAGAATAATGATTTTCCATATGCTCCAGGGTGTGGTCTCCTGGAGTCAAAGACAATACCAAATCATAATGTCCCAATTGATATACAATGGAATAGTGGGTAGTCTGCTCCACAAAAAAAAACTGTTTTGTCCATGACTGAGATGTACTTGTTGAGTTCCCTGCTCACATACGATCACTTTTCTCTTTTATATACTTGCAGTATTGATGTGCTGCCAATATATTAACAAGAGATGCTTGCAAAGTGCCTAAAGAACACTTAACTCTACGGTATCAAAAGGAGCATTTGCACTTCAACGGGAGTTTAGAGATTCTGTTCTGCTACGCTTTTTGTAAGCAAGCTAACAAGCAAACAAACAATGCTTTGCTCTCTGCTGTGGCTGTGTGCAAAGCAGAAAACAATCCCTACTATACCCGATTTATTTACCTCAAAATTTACTACGCCTTGAAGACGACGTGCCTTGGATTCTTAAAATAGAAAACTGCTAGAACTTTTATTTGTATGGAGATAGAGAATTGTGATTTGGATACTATGTTAGAAATAACTTTGAAACCTGTGGCATGTTTTAAAAGAAATTCTTGGAAATAGGGGAAATGGTACTTTATTTTTTAGAGGCAATGTTATTTTTTTCGAAACACTAACCTCAATTCAATATTGCAAGACTGCTCATTTGCATTGGTTTATTTTTTTATAATAGGAAGGAAAGTAAAGGAAGAAAAAGAAAGAAAGAAAGAAAGAAAGAAAGAAAGAGAGAGAGAGAGAGTCAGGAAGACTTCCTATGCATAACATTTTCAGAATATATTTTCTCTTCAGCATAGTTCCTTCCTGTAATAATCAGAGCAGTCCTGTATTATCCTTCTTTGTCCTCACCAACGGCAATTTGCCAGCTGCTTTTAGAAGATAGCTGTCATTTAGAGGGCAAAAGAAGTGGCAGGGAGTCATCCTGTTGAATCTAAGCCCAAAAGGCAGGCGATGCCTGCTTCATTGACCATCCCTTCTGACACAGAGGCAGAAGAAGGTTGTACAAACCAGAGTTGCTTGCAACATGCTTAAAGTCACAAAGGCTTTAAAGATTTGGAAAATCTCTTCCACTCTTTACTGTTGCTTTGGTTACCTTTGAAGGAGCAACAATTTTTTAAACAAATGTTTGTATTGTTGTATTAAAAGTAGCATTCCTACAAGACATTACAAAAAAAAAGAAGAGTGAAATAGTTATACTATTATTATGCTGGTAGCGCATTTGGGATCAGGGCTCTGGCATGCTTAAGTTCTGTTTTTCACTCTGTCTTGATGGTCAATAACATTTACTAATACTAATCTCTATGTGTGTGTCAGATCTTATGTGTGTGATCAAGACCGGTTTTCATATATTATGCGGTGGCTCAGTGGCTAAGATGCTGAGGTTGTCGATCAGAAAGGTTGACAGTTCGACGGCTCGAATCCCTAGCACCGCGTAATGGAGTGAGCTCCCATTACTTGTCCCAGCTTTTGCCAACCTAGCAGTTCGAAAGCACGTAAAAATGCAAGTAGAAAAATAGGGACCACCTTTGGTGGGAAGGTAACAGTGTTCCGTGCACCTTTGGCATTTTGTCATGCCGGCCACATGACCACGGAGACATCTTCGGACAGCACTGGCTCTTTAGCTTTGAAACGGAGATGAGTACCACCCCCACAACTAGCACATATGTTTGAAGGGAACCTTTACCTTATGTGTGTGTCAGACATTGTGTGTGTGATCAAGACTGGTTTTCATATATTATGTTCAAACACAAAGAACTTGCTTTCAATATCTGAGAATCTTTCAGGTGTATGAACTTCAGGGCCCAGAAGCCAATACAAGATTATTGTTGAGAATTTTCCAAGTTGATGTCTGCAGCAATACATTTAATTCCAATCAAATGGCCATGTCCAATTTGCTCTGTTTTGTCATGAAGAATAAACGTCCACATTTTCATTCCATTGGTGGGTTTTTTTTTTAAGCAGTCCTGCATAAGACTCCATAGGATTGCAATAATGCGCTGCTATAAAGAGCTATTTCTAGATCTAATAAAAATCATTTATGGTTGTACGTACAATTCATGGATCAGTGCAATTAATGGAACTAAGCTCTCTTAAATTTCAGTGCTTTGTCTTCACGGTAATGTTAATCAACCTGTTCTTTATTTAGTCACTGGTATGAGTTGCAACTCTGCCTGAAAAGCTATAAAACTATGTATTTCCAGACTCTTGGCTAGTTGGATAACAGTAATCCATAATTCTTATCCAAAGCACCTGATATTCCTTTAGACTGTAGATTTAGTCTTATTAAGTATTCAGATATCAAAGTATCTGAAAATAATGTTTCCGTCTTTACCAGTATGATTATAGCAGGTTGTGCAAATCTTCTACCTACTGCTTGTTTAGATATTCTAGGAGGTGACTACTTGTCCTTCAAGGGATCCTTTGATATTTGATCATTCTTCCTTTTCAGTTCTTTAGTGCAGTTGTCCTTAAGAGAAATGTCCCTTGGGCATAATCATTCCACATGAAAGTATCATAAGTTTCTGTGGAATCGCTGACTTATTCTTGATGCTTAGTTATTGCAATAGCAGTAGCAACCAAAGTGAGTCTTTATTAACACTGTGTTACTACTATATAATGGTAGCTGTTACTGCTACCATTATATATTTTGTAAATTAATAAATCGATAGCCATATTGATAAGGTTAGTAGAAGAGGCAGACCCTAACTAGCAGAAGATAGGACCTATAGAAGAGCAAGTAGATCTGGGGGAGAGTTGGAGTTAAATGAGTCATCAGCCTAGATTTGTTATGTTGCCACAAAGGATATAAGTTCAATCCCTCTTGAATTCCGTTGATGCTTATCTGACACTAATTTAGTTCTGAATTTTACTTGACTAGATTTTTGTGTGTAGGCTTGAGCAATAAATCTTCTGAATTGCAACTTAACTGTTTTGCTCCTGATTTTTTTGAGCCTGACAGTACCACTATAAAAATCTGTGTACTCTATTTCAATTGTTGCAGAATCTGTCAATTCCGTTGATGTGTGTGTGTGTGTGTGAGAGAGAGAGTGACAGAGAGAGAGAGAGATTTAAAAAATCTGTACAAAACTCCAAAAATATTTTTATGAACATTTCTGCCAATATGCACATTTTTAAACTTTCCTCTAACACATTTCGGTGACTGCTTCTACTGAGATACACACTTTTTGCAAACCGCATTTGCCTAATATAAAGGTTTTATTATGCATTTCTACATGGTGTGTGGTGCATCTACACGTACACTTTCTCCCAACATGTTGGGATTAAAAAAAAATCCTTTTCATTATGAGTTGCATTGCAACATTTGATTTTGGTGAATACAGTAACTCTACTCTGATTTATTTTGTAGATCCTGGAAGTACCACTAGAATAAAATTCCGTTACTGGAGAAAGGAAGCAAATTTCTTTCCCCTAGCAATAACAGTAGTGGTAATAACAGCAGCAACAACCATAAATGATTATTATTTATAAGAAATAATAATCATTATTTTGTAAACTGTTAGACTTGTAAACTGCCCGGCAGAAGGGTGTTTTTTTTTAAAATGTAAGAGACACTGGTTTGAGTCACCAAAGCTTATATTATTTTCTAATGAGAGCCACAGAAACAATTCTTGATTTGGAACCCATCTCTGAAGAATCTGTTGTGAAAGTAAGAGCTTATTTCCCACAAATCAAAAAGCATTTCCCCCTACAACCTTTAAAGTATTGCTGTTGCACGCTCTAGATTTTTTTCCCCTCTTCAAAAAAGAACCATTGCAGAGAGGAAAACTGACTTCACGGATGATTTACCCTATCCTTCTAATTTAGATGAGACACAATTTAATGCTGCGTCATTTGTAATAGGCACTGCATTATTTAAAATGCATATTGATCGAAAGGAATCTACTTAAAAAAAATTCTTAGTTATCTGGATTTGTCTGGAATTCTAACAGGTTTCCCAGATGGAATTTAAACGTGTACCACTTGGAGGCGCCCTCATTCTATGCTAGATTGCAATCTTGTGTAACAAATCTATTGGAATAACTTTTTCTCTCTCTTTCTTTTTTCTTTTTCGGTGTTTCCCCCCCACTTCAAATAACCACATGGGGATGGTTAATTAACACTGGTTTGCATTGTTAAACTTTGACATTATACATATTTATTACCCTGTAATATTGGATGGAGTAAACAGTCCCTTATACCTTCCAATAAAGTAATCTTAATTCGTTGGTGGAACAGATAATAAAATATTGTCAAAAATGTGATGTCTGTTACAAGAAAGTGGCTTGCTGTGGCTTGTTAGGAGAAGCCTAACACAAATTATTCTCACTAGAATTGTGTGCTTTTCTCTCTTAGAGATCACCATGTATCTCTACCTGGTTACATATATGTATACTTGCAGAGGAAAAGGGGAACGTCTTTACACTGGATAGGATTCATATCAGAGGTGGGTTCCTACCGGTTCGGACCAGTTCTACCGAGTAGGTAGTAGGCCGCTGGTGACATCACAGAGCCGGTTTTGCTCCATGGGCACCGCCATCTTTTTTTGAATTTTTTTTTGGGGGGGGAATTTTAAAAAAAAAAATTTGCGGATTTTTTCCCCTTCTGTGCATGTGCAGAAGCCGAGTTTCTGGCACTGCGCATGCATCACCATTTTGTTTTTGGCCTTTTTTTGGGGGGGAATGTTTCGGAGCTTTTTTCTACTGTGCATGCACGTGCGCACGAGGCGTGCCCGCGCGGCATGGGAGACAGCGAACCGATGGCGAGGTAAGGTAGAACCCACCCCTGAACCAATCGGAGGGGAGGAACCCTAGATATAATCCTCAGTATTGACTCTGGTTGGGTATGAGATGTAACTGTTGTTGATCCAGCACAACAGTTGGAAACATGAGATTAATGAAAGAGTGCCAGCAAGGTCCAATGTTGTCATATTTGAGTATAAAAAGGAAAATGACTAAAAATGAGGGCACTAATGAAAAAGAGACTGGACAAAAAAAAAGTCCACAAAAGTCAGATCTCTCCATGATGCTCAGACATTATTTAAAATTGCAGTAATTGGGGCTCAACCAAAATATTTTTTACAGAGTAAGGAAGCATTAGAGGCCAACATTGCTTTCTAGTAATGTCCAGAAAGCTAAGAAGGATTATTTCATGAAGTGGAAAGCATTTCTTAATAAGGAGAACAAAAAGAAACTTAAGCTCTGCCAGATAAAATATAAGGTGATAATATGGAATATAGAAAAAGAATTCAAGGAATACACATAAAGTCTTAATAATAACTTATATTTGAAGCAAAAAATCCAGTCAGGGAGGTAGCTGGACTCTTAGGATGACAAGGAATGAAAATGATTCCAGAAGAGGACATGAGGATTACAGAGAAAATGAACCAATTCTTTGCATCTGTCTTAACTCTAATACAGGACAGATAGTTGAACCTATATTGATTCTCTCAGGGTTGGAACAGGAACAGCTAAAGCAAACCAAGATAAAACAGAAAATATCGTAAGATATCTTGAAATACACCATTGGGGGGGACGGGACTTGTCCTGAGGGTAGTCACTCCTGAAGGGTCCTTGGTGCTCTCTGAGTTTGCTTGTTTTCTTGCAGATGTTTCATTACTCAAACTAGGTAACATCATCAGTGCTAGTCTAGTCCAATATAATCACTAGCACTGATGATATTACCTAGTTTGAGAAATGAAATGTCTGCATGAAAACAAACAAGCTCAAAGAGCACCAAGGACCTCTCATTTCAATCCTGAGCTACAAATGTTATCCTTTGTTGGTAGTCACTCAAGAGTTTTTAACCGAGATGTGGAATTGGTGACTCTCTAAAACAGGGGTCCCCCAACCCTCAGGCTGTGGTCCACTAACAAGCTGTGGCGTATTCGGAACTGAGCTGCATGAGTGGTGAGCTGGTGGGCACTCACCCATTTGTGCACTGGGCTGTTGCTCGCACAAGACAAGCTGCCTGAACACGTAGCCCAATTCCGTTTTCCTGAGCTGCCACACTGTTGGGCTGTCACGCTGCAAAGATTGGGGACCACTGCTCTAATAAATATATTACCTGTCATACAGCTGTACTTAGAGTTTGATAGAAACAGATCAAATTACTTTTGCATTTTATGGCATTTCCCCATCAATTGATGATGACGATAACAATGATAGGGAAGCAGGCAAAATTAGGGCTGTGGATCAGTCAGTTGATTGTTCTGTTGTCACAAAAACAGAAGATGCCTTGGTTGGATGTACCGTAAGTTAAGACAACAGCAGAATGCTCCTCTTAGCTCACAACCAGGTTCTGGAGCCAATCAGTCATCTTCACCTTAAGACAGTTACTTTCTCTAAGCACAGATAAGATTCAGACACAGCAATGTATCAGTCCATCCCTTTCATGCTGTGTGTTGTTTTATTTACGTGAAGAATAGCCACAGCTGCTTGTAAATAAGTGATATGTTGTATCCTCTGTCCCATCTGTTCCTGCAGGGTTGATCGAAGGTATGTCATGACACATATGTTTTAAAGTTTACCAAGGAACACTTTTCATTTTTGTTTATAGCTTTTATAGAGCAACAATAGTTACTAGAAGGGGAACAAACCTTGAAAAATCAGAAAGGGAATTTTATTAGCTTTTCATTATATTCTAGAATGCATGATATGGAATTCAAACTAAAATAGGGAAATTTACTCCATCCTGTTGCTTTTTATTTCTCAAAAATGTACATCAATTTTTTGGGTGATGCATGTCATTTGTTCATGGCATTCAATTCCACATCATAATTAATTTACATATTTGAAGGCATAGTGACCGTAGAAATGGAATACCGCTAATGCTTATTCCTGATGTTTTTATATTATTATAGCTGTCTCTTGGCCATCTCTTTTATTAGTTTATGTTTTTAATAGAACTAATGAGAGTTAGTTTAGTGTAGTGGTTTAAGACGCCAGGCTACAAACCCAGAGTTCTAGTATGTGACTTATAGTATAAAGCCAGTTGGGTGACTGTGAAACCTGTGAAAGTCTACTTAAGGGTAAGTGGCAAGTGGCAGATCCAGGGGAGCACTCAGGCACAGGCCACTTGCACCATTCATCCAGGTTCACATCCCTTGGGGTATGGCAGCCCAAAGGCAGCCTTTTTGAGTGGCAGCAATGGTGTTAGGCTGAGGTCAATTTAACAAGCTTCTATTTCAGGCCCAGCCTTGATGCTGTCATCTTCCTGCCTCTGTTCAGAGAGGTCTAACATTTCACAAACTGTTTTCCTTGTTAGCTTCTGGGAGGAGGCTTCGTGGTATCCAAAGCAGAACATCTATATTCAGTCACAGTTTTGTTCCATATAGTATCAACTTCAAGTTTCCTCTTTCTGCTAAGTATTCAAGTGTGTGTGGTGCAGGTATATACTGCTATTTATGTATGTATAGGTATATAGCATGTGCATATGTGTGTTATGTATGTGTTTGAGTAGATATACACTTTCTCCTGAGAGCAGGCAAGACAATTTCATTTTTAATGTGGGCCAGTGTGCTCGCACTAAAAAAATGACAATAAAGTTACCTTAATTGGGGGCAATGGGAGGGGAAGAAAATAGAAAATTGTTTATCTTTTGTTAGAGAAAGAGAGAGGGAGAGAGGGAAGGAGGAAGCGAGAGATAGAGATAGATAGATAGATAGATAGATAGATAGATAGATAGAGAGAGAGAGAGAGAGAGAGAGAGAGAGAGA
>JANHFT010000855.1:142596-152972 GCA_032467955.1 Pseudoxenodon macrops | reverse complement strand
GCTGTGCACCGCCCTGAGTCTTTCGAGAGAAGGGCGGTATAAAAATTTAATAAATAAATAAATAAATAAATAAATAATAATAGCATCCTTGGGTATTAATATCTGGAGTAGCACTTGCACACCATCAGCATTGACAACTCCACCATCAGCCAATTGTCAAATGGAGCTTTACTTGGAACAGCTTACATCCTGCAAGGATACCTTTAAGATCATCAAACAACAACATCTGTCTATTCCAAGTCCTTAGGAAGGGCTTGATAAGTAGATAAAATTGTCAAGCCCAGTCTAAACATCTGACTGAGTGTGTGACCAACCATAATAAAAATAATGGCTTTTTCAGAAATCGAAGCAATGCTGAGCCAAAATTATATTATCATAGGCTAAATCCAATATTTTAGAATGACTGAATTAATGGAGAGCAAAAATATCAAGTGTTATTAATGAAAGTAATTGATTTTAATCTCCATTTAGGGATACCATATATCTTATTTATGTGCTTCAAGCTAGCGGAGGTTGCTATCCCTCTGGATACAGACAGTCTTGACTGAGTTGTTGACAATAAATCCTGGCATGAGATCCTGGTAGACAAGAAGCCCTTGGAGCTTTCAGCAATGGCTCCTGTGACAACATCAGCCCAGATTCATCTCATGTTCTTTATCTTCCACGTAGTTCTTCCTCGATAGCATCATGCTGGGATTTCCCACTAAGTGTATAAACGGTGCATCCCTGATCCAGATAGCCTGATCAATGCACCCTTCTTACATGGATAGAAGGTCAGACTGCCTGAAATGGGAGGCTTCAGTGCCAGGACCCAATATGTTCCCAAAAGGAAAGCCACAAAAATCATTTATTTGGTTATCAATTCCAAAATCACAAACTATGTCTCATTTATTTTGGCCATGTCAAGCAGGGGAATTCACTGGAGAAAGCAATTATGTAAAAGAAAACCAAGCCACCAAAGAACATGGTGGCTGGACACCATCAAAACTGACACCAGCCAGACCATAGAACTTTTCAAAGAAGCAGTGCAAGGTTGGAAGATGCCGAAAGACCTGGCCCATAGAATCAACAAGAGTTGGATACAACTGAATGGATAACATCATTACCGTCATCATCGTCATTGTCATCATCATCATCATCATTGCAATTAAGGGTTGGGTTGCGTTGGGTTGGATTACGGAAATTAAGGGTTGGGTTGGGTTGGATCAATGCAGTCAAGCGTTGGGTTGATTATTCCAAGATATCATAAATGAACCTTTGCCTATGAGCCACTTAGTTGTCATAAGAGAGATCTAATAAATCACCACCAGCACGTGCCCAACGCAAAGAATTTCGCAAGGAAGAAAAAGAGAGAATGCTAAAGGGACCTTTCTCCGCCTTCACTAATCGCGATATTGAATAGAGAGAATTACTTTCAATCTGAGCAGCTGCACAGTTTGTTGCTGTTCGGCACGGCTTCATTTGCAGCCCCAAGTGGATTGCCACTCTAAATTTCCTGTAGATTCTGCTATGCCAGGCGAGCATTCTCCCGGGATCATTAGGCTGCTCTCAATTTAGGTTGCCAATACAAATGTGGAAGTTACAATTTAACGGTGCCCCTGAAATGGTATATCATCATATACCCTTGGACAAGGGTCGGAGAAACCCCAGAACGCTAGGAAAGCAGGCAGCAGCAGTTTTAAGGACATGGGAAAGACTGAGACAGTCACATCACCAGAAGTAGCCAGGAAGGGCTGCGTTGCTCGGGCTGCGCGCACGAGGAGCCTTAAAAAGGCAACAATGCACACTGCATCCATATTTCATGCTTTGTAATGAGGTTGGAAATGTACAGACCCAAAGGTACCGAGTGAGTTTCCCCTAATATTCAATCTACCTTATCGCTCTGTGCTCCTTTCCAAGTAAACAAGAAACAGTCTTCACATTACATAAAGCTTACCGACATGAGTGAATTATGTGGACTTGTCTGATTTAAAAGATGGAGCAGGGAAAGAGAAACCACCGAGCTCTTTTAACAGGCAGTTGCCGAAGTAACTAAACGGACAGGAGTTATTTCCCCTTTCTTTTTCTCAACCTGTAATTGGTAGTTACGTAGTAGAGAAATTTAATCTCTCTAATTTGGTTAGGTTTTATATCTGTGCCAAACATCTCAACGTATCAGCAGCTAATGGAATTCCCAAATCATTTTAATGATGAAAAACAGTAAAGCAGCTCCTTTCCCCCCCTTTTCAGACTGTAATCTCTATTTCCAAAGTAATGGAATAAGAAAATAGCTATTTAATTGCTTTTTTTTATTTAGTTGACAGTTCTGGTTCATATAACTTTTTTTTTAAACTGCCTTTTTAGAGAATAAGCCACCGTTTCAATCGCTCGTTTATCCAGGTGATTCTTTCTCAGGATTTCATAACGAATGAAAATAGAGAAGTCGTGCTTTTTCAACTTGTCCCAGAATTACTGATCCCAATTAAGTGCCAAAAAATCTGTAAATAATGAAATTAAGTTTTGCCTTCGTTTCTCATGGGGTCTGTTCTGGAATGCAGACAAAGGCAGCAAGCTTCCAGAATACATGACAATATTGGTTTTGGAACAGGAATGTTGGAATAAGAGATTGAACTTGTTAATGGATCCGCTTAATTGATCTGCTAAATTAAAAGCTGTCCTACAAAGGCTGGTTTCCTGGAAAAAAATGCATTTAAAGTTGAAAGCAGCCACCAAGACTTTGATCTAATGTCACTTTTTTTTAAAAAAAAAAGGCAAGATAAAGGAAAGAGAAGAAAGAAGGAAAAGCTAAGGTGCATTGCAATTTTCTTATTCCAGCAGTTTTATTTTTCAGCATGATCTGGCCAGAAGGAGAAGAGGGGAAAAAAAGCTAGGGAAAAACTTGAACATTTATTATGTATGTTATGGAACAGAATCAAATGTGATACAAGCTCAATTCCCCCAAATGTTTTTTTATTGCATCAAATCCACTGTAGCTTCCTTTGTGGTACATACATACCCACAGATGCATTTTTAAAAGGACTAAAATTATAAATACACTAGTAATAACCAAAACAAACAGCAGTAACCGCTTTCATCTCTGAGCAGGCAGAACCATCTTATCTATTATATATCTGTAAGTTATGTGAATAAAATAGCAGATGTCTTTTCCTAACAACTTTTTTTGGGATGGATGGATGGCTCTGCTGTAGCCTGAGTAAAATAAGTGCAACAAGAGAAAGGAGTCTATGACCTGCAGGGGGAATTATGACTGATCTAATGCACACATCCCAGACCAATACAGGCACTCCTCAACTTACAACCAGAGGTGGGTTTCAGCAGGTTCTGACCAGTTCTGGAGAACCGGTAGCAGAAATTTTGAGTAGTTCGAAGAACTGGTAATACTACCTCTGCCTGGCCCCGCCCCCATTTTTCTCTGCCTCCTGAGTCCCAGCTGATCAGGAGGGAATGGAGATTTCGCAGTATCCTTCCCCTGCTACACCCACCAAGCCACATCACGCCCACCAAGCCATGCCCACAGAACCAGTAGTAAAAAAAATTGAATCCCACCACTGCTTACAACCATATGTTTAGTGACAGTTAGAAGTTCCAAAGGTACTAAAAAAGGTGACTTATGACTACTTTTTACACTTATGACCTTTGCAGAATTCCCATGGCAATGGTGATGAAAAATCAGACACTTGGCAACTGGCATGTATTTATGACTGTTGCAGTGTCCCTGAGTCATGTGATCACCTTTTGCGACCTTCTGGCCAGCAAAGTCAATGTTCCTTTAACAAACATGTTACTAACTTAACAACTTCAACAATTCACTTAATAACTGTATCAAGAAAGGCTGTAAAATGGGGCAAAACGTAGTTAACAGCTATTTCATTTAGCAACTGAAATTTTGGATTCGATTGTGGTTGTAAATCAAGGATTACATGTATGTAGATTAAAACTCCATTAATTTACCAGCTTTTGTAGTTTTCAAATATTTGGATGCAGTTATGGACTGATAAGAGACATTTTCAAAGGAATATTTTGGGGGAAACAAAACCTTTAAAAATATACTTTGAAAGATGCCTTTATGCATGTCACACCCTTCCTAATAGAAGACTGTACAAGCTGTCTAATACTGTCCTAAGCCACACTTGTAAATATCACACACACCTGCAAGTGCAATCAGGTCTAAGAATCATTTTGACTTCATGAACAACAGGAAACGAAGAATAGAAAAATAACAGAGTTGGATGGAACCATGGAGGTCTTCTAAGCCACCCCCTGCTCAAGCAGGAGACCCTATACCATTTTAGGCAAATGGTTGTCCAGTCCTTTCTTAAAAGCCCCCAATGTTGGAGCACCCACAACTTCTGAAAGCAAACCATTCCACTGTTTAATTGTTCTAACTGTCAGGAATTTTTTCCCTTAGTCCTAGGTTGGTGCTCTCCTTGATTAGTTTCCATCCATTGCTTCTTGTTCTGTCTTCAGGTGTTTTGGAGAATAGCTTGACTCCCTCTTCTTTGTGGCAGCCCCTTATGGAACACACACACACACACACACACACAGGAGAGGAGGGAGGGGGAGAGAGAAGGAGAGAGAGATGTATGACGTGATGAAACCTCACCAATGGAATTTCAATTAAACAAATTATCCTCACAATAGAATTGTCTTCTGTCCATGCATCCACAAGTACATTTGACACTGGAATATGTCAAAGCATGATGGAGTGAAAAATCAATTCTTTCAGTGCTTGAAGGAACAGTTCTGGAGGGTTGCATAGAATAATTTCCCAAGTGATCTGCATACCAAAGCTGGATTCCCATATATCTCCATTGGACTGTGACCACCATCTGAAGCTGAACAAAGCACAGTTTTATCTTACAAGGCAAAGGAGATTTAAAGATATGGAAAGACTTTCAGAAAAAAAAAGAAAAAAAAACTGGCTTTGTTTGCATGAAAGTATAGCAGGAATTCCTCCATAGAGACTTTCGGTGTCACCCATGTTCTGACGGAGTGCTGACCATGCCATGTCATAAAGCAAAGCTTATTCCTGTGAGTCTCATGGGAAGCCAAGCTTGTATAGGTGAAATGTCCCTCTGCTTCTCCCAACAGATATTGTCATTTGTCTGTGACAAGTTCATGCTGAAAGAGTTCTTGTGAAGACATGGCTCCTGGGGATGTTTTGACACACACTTCTAAATTTCAATTCCATGGATTTTCAACCAACCAACCAACCAACCAACCAACCAACCAACCAACCAACCAACCAACCAACAAACAAACAAACAAACAAACAAACAAACAAACAAAGCCATTTAAAAAAACTCATGAAAATACAACATAAAAAAGATCCGTATTGCACTGAATGGCTCTTACTTTCTTGTACGATGACAGATGAGTGCAAAGATATTGAAATACCAATATTAAAACTCTGTGCAGTTAAATATTTGACTGACACTTCATACAAAATGATATTGACCGCATTAGACTACTCCGATGATCTTCTGATTATTTTGGATACGTGTCTCCCCTGTTTTTCCGATGTATCTTTCGACTTCTCCCTTGACAAGCCTTCTAGATAGTCCTTCCGTATAACTTTCTCATGACAAATTTGCCTTTGACAGCACTCCAAGGTTATTTCTGAGAAGAAGCGTTACTTTTTAATTTACTTTGTGCCAACTATAGGAAGGTTATTTCAGGGACATATGTGATTTTACTTATGTATAGAAAATTACTAATAAGCTCCAGAAGAATAGCTATAATAACACAACTGTTTTAAAATGATCACAATGGGAAAATAAGATTTCTTTAAACAAGCAAACGTTAAAATACACCGTTCAACTTCAATTAGTACATTCGCGAGAAGGAAATATGATCAATTAAAAAGCCATAAGTTCTGTTTCCTGGGAGTTTTTATTGCTATTGCCTATATGCAATAATACAAGATCAAGAATTAATACATTCTGATCAACATCTAGGAAGGAAAATAAGGGAAAACATATTGCTGTATATGCATATTGCAAATATAATTATGGCTAATAATGCCTAGGCAATTGTTTATGTTTGGAAAACAATCTGCACACATTTTACTTCCTTCCTTAATCCTATACATGGAATGGGGAGAGAGTCAAGAACTTTAGGAAATCACATTTAAATTTTCCAGTTAATGGGTTGAATTTATTATGCAGTTATACAGTAGGAAATTGGTCTTCTGCAAATAGATAGAAGGAGTAAAGAACGTGAATTCAGAAAAGCACCTCCTAAAGGAGGGTTTGTGGACTAGTATGTTTCCTCCAATTTTCCCCTGCTAGTATATTTTATTTACTTTGGAAAGCCCAACAGAACAAGTTGACTGTGCTGTCCCACAATCGCACACACACACACACCACAGGTGTAAAGAGTTTTTATTAAGGCTTCTGATCCTGAATTGTATTCCCCAACAATTTCTTGTGCCCCCAATGGGTTTCACAGGCTACTTAAATGAAGCCAACGCTAGTCTTCAAGGCAAGGCAAGTCCAAACCACTAGGCAAAAGCAAGATCCAAGACAAATCCAAATCCAAATCCAAATCCAAATCCAAATCCAAATCCAAATCCAAATCCAAATCCAAATCCAAATCCAAATCCAAGGCAAACAACTGAAGAGACATGATCCAAAGTTCAAGGCAAAGAACACACAGCAAGAAAACAAACAAGTTGTTCCCAGCATTGCCTCCATCTGTCTGCTGTGCTAAATAGCCAACTTCTAGTTCAGCCCACCAAGAAGGGCGAGGCATTCTCCTCACAAGTAATCTGGATGACCTTCACTGCTGTCTTTTCTCTGCCCTACGTGTTCTTGGATCAAGTGCAGAAGGCAATTACTTTTCCTCATCACTGACCAGCTGCATGCTTTCCCCACCTGAAGCCTCACGAGTTATCCTGCTGCAGCTGAGCTTCAGCCAAATCACTCTGAGACAGAGGTGGGTTCCTACTGGTTCTATCCAGTTCTATAGAATCAGTAGTAACTTGGGGGTGACATCGGTATCTCCATGGGCACCGCCATCTTGGATTTTGCTTCTGCACATGCGCAGAAGCTAAGTTTTGCTTCTGTGCATGCAGAGAAGCTAGGTTTTTTATTGCTGCGGGCTCACGCATGTGCTTTACATGTGCACATGCAGTGCGACCCTAAACGAACCAGCAGCAAAAATATCCGGAACCCACCCCTACTCTCAGACAGTTGCTTGGAGCCATTGACCAACTCCCCTCCAGATGTGCCTCCTTCTCCAAGCTGACATCTGGGGAGCTATCTAGGGAAGTGTCCGGGGGAGTCATCGCATTGCCAGAGTTCTAAACGTTGAAAGGGGCCTCAAGATCCCAGAATTCCATTGTGCACAACTTTGATTTCAGCTCAGGATGTTTCCATGGTATCTCTGCTGTTTTTCAATAGCCAATATTAAGAAAGATTTCTTTCTTAATTTTCAGTTGTTTCCAGTTTTCTTCTGGGCACAAGACCAAAGTATGCTCTTTAATGGGAAGACAAGATCACTGCTCTAAAAGCATGTTTATGATCACTGTAGCATTAAGGCTGACTGCAATCCCTCTGAATCCAACAGTAGATTTGGGTTAGTTTTCAACAGGTAACGATATATACAATATTAAGCAACAAATCATTTTGGAATGGGAAAGAGTTGTCATTTGGTTTTTCTCCAATGCATCATGTACTAGCTCTTCTTTTCAATGGTTATTTATTTATTTATTTATTTAAAACTTTGTCAGAATAGCTAGTGAAACACAAAGCAGCAAATGGGGTGGAAAAAAGACAAAGGCAGTTAAGAAAGCTGTAACTTTGCTGCTTGTATCTTTTGTGTAACAGATGCCTTTCTTCTCCGTTTCCATTAGGGTGAAACAAGCAAACAAACAGAAAAAGAAAGCTTTTTGTCTCATAGCTTTTGCGGAGAGAGAGATCTGTAAGGGAAAACATACATTTGTTACTCATAGCAACCAGATGCTGCATTTGTCGATTAATGGCATTATGGCAACATATGTGATTGAGCTCTTTCAGAGATGGAATCAGATTGGAGGGGGAGAGAAAGTAAGTGAGCATATGAAGGATTTGTGGGGAACTGAAGAAATCATTCATGTTATTACATGGCGCAGGAAACATGGCTTAGTAAAGGAAACCCTTGATTGAGTGGTAACAGCCTCTGAAACAGAAATAGCTTCTTCTGTAACTGAGCTTTGGTTGATGAAGTAGAAAATATAAGTATCTTGCAAGGAGAACAGATCAGGGACAGCCAAGGTACTTGGAGCCAATATTCAATGCTGGGTGATCCGTGTTACCTTTTCAATCATTTGGAATATCCTTTGGGGATAAACTTTAGAACATGGTCATAGTGTCAAGCGGAACAGCTGCATTTTTACAAAACAATAATAAAAGATGGCAGGAGGAGAATGGGAAATCATACTATTGAGAAGTGGTAGTCCAGTTACATTAAAGTTCACAATGAGTTTGTGCTGGGTGGCAAACATTGTAGCTGTTTCTACTGTGGTTTCTGGGGCTGTATGCTCCCTAACAAACAGGGCATAGCCATCTTGGAATCATGAGGCTGGAAGGGATCTTGGAGGTCTTCTACTCCAACTCTCTTATGATATACCAGATAAATGGTTCTTTGATCTTTTCTTGAAAACCTCCAACGATGGAGAACCTACAACTCAAGGAGGCTAACTGTTTCATTGATAGGAAATTCCTCTTTGTTTCCATGTTGAATCTCCATCTAATGAGCTTCCACCCATTGCTTATCTATAAAGAATACATTGACCTTCTCTTTCCTGTTACAGCCCTTCAAGTATTAGAAGACTATTATAATGTATCCTCTAAGCCTTCTCTTCATTAGGCTAAACATACCTAGTTCCCTCAGCTGTTCATTATCTTCTTCTGATCCTACCATCACAGGTCATTCCTAATCATTCCTCTTGTTCACACATGATCACTTGGACAATTGTCCTAGTTATTGTATTATCTAATGGAAAATGATGCTACTTTGTGAGATGAATGGGGGTCCTGGTTACTGCTTGAGGAAGGCACTAAAACAGTTCAGGATTCTAGCATTCATTCATACAGTTCAGAAAATCACAGCAGCATCTACATTCTAACATTTAATAGTATGAGTTTCACATCCTGTAATGAGATTGTGGGATTATGAAGAATGTCCTGTTTTAAAAGTGGCTTGATAAAGGAAGAAATATTATTATTAATGATAACTGGTTTTTCCACAGTCATTAGAGAACAGATTTTGCCTAAAGGGAAACGTTCTCCTATAAATTGTATTTAGAATGAATCAAGGAAAAAAATAATCAGTTTATATGACTTATTTTATGCAAACCCCCCTCTCTCACACACACATACATGTATATGTATACACACACACACACACACACCATTTATTGTGAATAAATTTGCTGCTGGTTCTCTCAGGGTCGTTCTGCGTGTGCATGCATGAAGCATGTGCATGTGTGCGCAGCAATCAAAAAGTCGCTTCTGCACATGCGCAGAAGCAAAATCCAAGATGGCACCACCTACGGAGACACCAATGGAACCGGTTCCGTGACATCACTGCGGAGTTACTGCCGGTTTTATAGAACCGAATAGAACTGGTAGGAACCCACCTCTGATACACACACACACACACACACAATTTCTGTGATACATCACTTGTTGCTACCTTAAGTTTATTTTTTTGCTTTTGTGTATCATTTCTTTCCTTGATTTACTTTTCACACTTTCAAGTTTTTCTGCTAGTTATCGGAAAGAATTTTCACTGTTTGCTATTTCCATGTTTTCCTTGTTTCAGCTGAGAGGCAGAAAGTAATGCCGCTACTCTTTAGTTTTTATAATTTTACCAAGCATTAAATCGCTTTTAGTAGCCAAAGAGGAGCAGGAAGAAATGTGCTCTTTCACAAAGCAGAAAGTTTCCCAGGAGACTGAATTCAGCAACCATTAACCTATTTTGATGTATCTGCAGTGCAGACAAGCAGTAAGCAAAGCTTTCCTTGGGTATCACATGCACAGAGGCTCTTGCCTTTTTCAATCCCCCTAAATAACGTTCTTTACATTTTAAGGGAAAGAATCAAAATGAAGGAGAAATGTAAGAAAGCCTGGCACAAATTTGTTGTGCTGAGATTACTAGATAGATGATAGGTAGGTGGGTAGGTTGGTAGTTAGGTAATTAGGTAACAGAGGTGGGTTCTTACCGGTTCGGACCAGTTCTATAGAGTAAGTAGTAAGCCGCTGGTGATGTCACAGAACCGGTTCTGGTCCATGGGCGCCACCATCTTTTTTGTGGATTTCTTTTTGGGGAAAAGTTTTGTTTTTAATTTTTTCCAGCACTGCGCATGTGTCACCATCTTGTTCTCGGCCTTT
>JANHFT010000855.1:112453-123781 GCA_032467955.1 Pseudoxenodon macrops | reverse complement strand
ACGAAGCAGGGGCGGCGGAGGAGGAGGAGGAGGAGGAGGAAGAAGAAGAGGAGGAGGAGCTCTCTGTGCTTGGTGGTTTTCTTGCAGTTCATGACCCAACTAGGTAACATCATCAGTGTTAGAAGGGAGTGGGATTTGCAGGGAGGAAGAGGGGGGAGAAGAAGAAGAAGAAGAAGAAGAAGAAGAAGAAGAAGAAGAAGAAGAAGAAGAAGAAGAAGAAGAAGAAGCTCACAGACAGACTTGCTCATGGTAGAAAAATGTGAGAATGTGGCTGTAATTGGGACCTATTAAACTAATCACAGGAAAGGCAGAAAACTGACTAAAAAAAAACCATGACCTTCATTGTCTTGTCACTAAAGTTCATAGCATGGGGCCTAAAACCTATAACGTTGAACTTAAACTGGCAAATATGATACACAATGTCTTGGTGCAGAACAACAAATAAAAGATACAGTTTGTTTAAAAGGAACAGAAATCATGGAAATGGAGAAGAGCTACAATATATATAAAATATATTTATACCTGCTCAGAAATGAAGTAAAATAATTTGGTGATACTGTAGTCACCATCTGTGCTGAATAAACAGAGGAATAAATAAAAATAATTTGTTGGTATCTAGCATTTCCTGTCCAACCAACAAGAAAATATGGATGATGCCTTTGAAAAACAAATGCAGATATTTCAAGGGACAGGAAGCAGTAGTGGCAAAGACTTTAATGATCCTGTTGGGACACAACACATGTCATATATGATTCTTCTATAACATTAGTGACTTGTTCTTCTGACAATTTACTTATTCAGAAAGTAGCAGAAGGCAGAGAGGGATCTTTTCTCTTTGTATGGTACTAATTTATAGGATTAGTTGTGGAAGTGGTACTGGCAGGCACATTGGAAAAAAGTGACCATCTAATCCAAGGATTCTTGCATGCAAATAAAATAGTTGATTTTAAGGGGCTAAGGGTGAGTGTGGTTGTTAAGATGTTCTTTAGGTGGCACAGTGGTTAGAGTGCACTACTGCAGGCTTCTTTTGCTGACTGCTATCTGCAGTTCGGCAGTTCAAATCTCACTTGCTCAAGGTTGACTCAGCCTTCTATCCTTCCGAGGTGGGTAAAATGAGGACCCAGATTGTTGGGGGAAATACGCTGACTCTATAAACCACTTAGAGAAGGCTGTAAAACAGTGTGAAGCGGTATATAAGTCTAAGTGCTATTGCTATTTAACTGCAGGCATAATATTCTTTTAACCAAAGAAGGGAGACCTTATGGGCCCATGGATGCTGTCAAACCACTCATACGGTTGCACCTTAAGGAACATTTTATCATTTGCTGACATCTCTTATCAGTCCCTATATTTATCAGAGCCAGCCTTGGTGATAAATCTGGAATGCTAATCAAGAAAGAAAAATTCATAACAATAGACTCCAAGGTTGCTTCTCCAGAGAGGAAAATATATATGTGCAGTATCTCTTTTATGACAAAAATGTTTAATAGCTGGAAAGTAATTTGTCTTGCTCTTGAATGATACTGATTTAAAGTATTTAATGAAAACATACAATGAGGAGAACTTATTGCCTGCTAGGAGCAATGACATTTTCCTTGATATCCATAAAAAAGGTCTTCTTTAAATAGCATTATTTTATTGACATATTTGACTCATCAACCATGACTGGAAGGTTAGTCTAATATCACAGTGAGTGCCTAAAGATAACCATGTCATATTCATTCACCTCTATTATTCAGACTTATTCAGTGAGATATAGGTCACCAGCCTAAGCTTGCTATTTTCCTTTTTAGATATTGAAGTGGTTGCAACTTTCAAATTGAATGCACCAATAGACATTATTATCATTTACTTTTAAAGCCCGCCTATAAACAGATTTGATTTCAGGTATATTTATTTATTTATATCTCCAATTTATATAACCTCGCGTCTCCCAAGAGAAGCGACTGGTGGCACACAACAAAATTCATACAATATATTGCTGATGATGACTTATGCTGCTAACGATGAATTTCCACAATTATTCCTTACATTTCTATTTGCGCTGGTAATTAAATTAAACAAAAATAAGGAACTTTCATTTCCGTGGCAAGGAAAAACCAGTTAGAACTGAGACTTTCTGTCCAATGAAAATGATTCAAAAGATGCACAAGCGTTTGGGTTTTCTACAATTCCTCATCAAAGCAAAAAAATGGGATGACGAGGAAGCCAGAAATTCTAAAGTGAAGGAGTAACTCTTCTTTGTCCTTGAATCTGATACTACTAATCCATGTTACTGACTATTGTATTGGAGTGGCTGTTTTCATGGCTAAACCATTTTCTGGTTTTTGGATTTGGTTTCTGGATGCTCTATTTGGCTTATCTTTAGAGTAGGTTGCTAAAAATCTAAAAACTGCTGAACAGATCTTAAGAAGCTATTCCAGGCAGTGCTTATGTATATCAGTGTGTACAGTATATAGTCACCACCAATACATTTCCCCCCAAACCATTCATTTTATATATCCAAACAATGATCAATAATATACAATAAACGTGGAAATATGGAACTTGATTGCTGTCTCATTGAGATCATCCTAGTCCTGTGATGGCGAACGTATGACACACATGCCACAGGTGGCATGCAGAGCCATATTTGAGGGCATGCAAGGTGTTGCCCTGTGTCAGATCCAGCATGCATGTGTGCACTGGCCAGCTGATTTTTGGCCTTCCAGAGAGCGGGAGGAGAACGTTTTCACTTCCTGAAATCTGGGGGAGAGCGATAAACAGCACAACAGGCCAACCAGAAGTTTGGAGGCTTCAGTGAGGCCTGCACGCATGTGCAGGGGAAAAGCACGTGCCTGCATGGGGGGGAGCCATTGCATTAGCGCGCACGCCTTTTTGGCACCCGAGCAGAAAAAGGTTAGCCATCACTGTCCTAGTCCATTGGTAACCTCTAAAGCAGGGGTGTCAAACTACCCCGACTGTGTGAATGGAAAAACGTCGTGAAACATCACATGATGGCAACATGAAGCCGTGAGTTTGACACCTATGCTCTAAAGAGAAGGTTCAAACCCCACACTCACTGGCACTGATGACTTTACCTAGTTGAATAATGAAATGTCTGCATGAAAACACAACTGTCAGAAATAGACGCACATGTGAAGGTTTAATTAAACTGATTTATTGCTATAGCTTATGTGCAAGAATCTTCTCAACTTATGATCAGCACCTGCTTAGAGTTAGTTTAGTACCAATCCTTATATTTTAAATGTGTTATATTGGCATATTGATGTATGCTATATAATGAATTTATTAGAATATATTACAAAATGAGTTTCTCTGTAGGTCATTCTGGTCTAATTGCCTCATAATCAATTCACTCTTTATTCTTTCTCCATTGTTCCTTCTAAGTTCACCTTTATTTTATTTCTGAATCAAATCATAAAAGACCAAAAATATAAGAGCTGGGTGAGAAAGTGTCTTGATACTTAAATTAGGTGTTGTAATACATTTAAAACAAAGGAACTAATGTTTTAGCTAGCATGGTGTAAAAACTTAGTTCTGTGTTTAGTTCATGTTCAGTACAGTGGTGGTATTTGACCAGTTCGGACCCATTCAGGAGAACTGGTAGTGGCAATTTGACCTGGTTCACCGAACTGTTAAATACCACCTCTGCCTGGCCCCATCCACACCTGTCCAGTCACCCAGTCACTGTTCATTTCGAGCCATAGCTCGACATGAGCTAGGGTTCATGTCTGGTTTGGAGATTGCATCGTCTTGCCTGATTACTCCTGTAGTGCCATAAATCCAATAGAAGCTGAGAGATCATCCTTTCCGGCTGCTCACTGCTTATCCCTTCTGGCTGCTTCCCGCTTGTCCTGCCCACTCACCCAGTCCTATATATGTGGTCCAGCTCATCGCCTCACCAGTCGCCTCGCCCACTCTGCTCATCAAAGGTAAGCAATGCATTCTGCCCATTTGCCCTTTGCCTTGGGCTGTGGGCCAGAGCCCAGGGATACACTATTCCCTGAGGCCCAGGAGCCACTGCCTGCCTTGACCAGGTTGGGAAATGTGCCATTTCTCAGGTCCAGCTTTGCCCCAGAGTCGCTGTCCACTTGCCATCTGCCTTGACCAGATCAGGGAATGCGCCATTCCCTGGCTCTGGCCTTGCCCCAGAGCCGCCACTCCAGCACAGAGGTAGCAGGCAATGGGGTGCACCTAGCGGAGACACATTTGAGAAGCAGAGCAGAGCCAGACTGAGGTCAGTAATTTTCATTGCAAGAAGCCTGCAGCCACCACATCTTTTTTTGGTGTGACTGGGGTCAAGCCACACCAAAAATAAGAGGCGGCAGCTGCAGTCATCTCCAAACAAGGGGGGCAAGATGCAGGCTGGTGTGGAGCTGCCAAGCAGTGATGGCTCAGCCCTGGCTTGCCTTCCCTGGCAGCCAGCTTCAGGAGGAAGGTAAGGCCATGGCCACAGGATGATGAAAGAGGCAATCGTGGAGGGAGAAAGCAGGGAGATTAAGGAGGCCTTTGAAGGAGGGGAAATTCTGTCCCTTCACCAGCATGCGACTGGCAAAGGAAGAGCGGGTGGCATGCAGGATTAGGCCAGGATTTTGACAGATTAGGCCAGGTCTGGGCAGAAAATAGGTAGAAAGAATTCAATTTTTTCCCTAATATGGTTCTGTGGGCATGGCTTGGTGGTGGGGCTTATGTAACTGAGTGGGTGTGGCCATGAGTAACATCAAGTTGGACATGCCCCCACCAAGCCATGTCCACAAAACCAGTAGGAAAATAATTGAATACCACCACTGGTTCAGTGTGTTGCAAAACTAAACACTATGATTATTTGAATGAAACCATGGATAAATGTTTTATAAAGAGCCTATTGCTGGATTTCCATTTGTATTTGCAACTAGGCAATAAAAACTTGTTTTAGTCCCTAATATGTTTCATTTGAATGATAAGACAATCTTTCTAGTATTTGATGAAGTATATTTGAGGATTTGATTAGAATGAAGAAGAGGAAGAGTTGTTCAATGAAACTAACCAACAAGAAAAGATAATTAAGCAGCAGATTTGTAAGCATCTAGAAATAAACACTGGAAGCCAGCATGGTTTTGTTAAAAATGAACCATACCAGACAAACCTTACTGCCATCTTTGTTAAAGTGACTACATTAGTGGATCAAGGGAATGTTGTGGATATAGTATACTTGGACTTCAGTAAGGTATTTGACAAAGTAGACCACATGCCTGCTTGTTGTTAATACAGAACACTATGGAATGGACAGTTACTACCACTAGATGAATTTGCAGTTGGCTGCCCAACTACACTCAGCATATAGTCCTTAATGGAAGTACATCTAAATAGAAGGAAGCATGCAGTGGTACTTCAAGGTTCGACCCAGTACATCTTCATAAATTATCTAGATGAGGGCATAGAATGGGAACTCATCAAATTTGCAGGTGACATCAAGCTGGGGAGAATTGACAACACTTTGGAAGATAGACTCAAGATTCAGAAGGATCTTGACAGATTTGAGCATTGGGCCCTATCCAACAAGATGCAATTCAGTGGTGAGAAAAGTAAGGTTCTGCATTTAGGCATGAAAAACCAAATGTATAGCTATAGAATAGGAAGTATCTGGCTCAACAATAATAATTGTGAGAGGGATCTAGCTGTTGTGTATGGTTACTCCTTAAGTATGTGTCAGCAGTTGCCAAAAAACCCAATGCAGTTCTAGCTGCATCAAACAGAGGGATAGCATCAAGATCACAGGAAGGAAATAGTACCACTTTATACTGCGCTGGTGAGACCACACTTGGAATATTGCATCCTGTTCTGGTCACTATGATTCAAAGAGATGTTGAGGCCCTAGAAAAAAGTGCAAAGAGGAGCAACAAAGAAAGTAAGGGTTCTGGAGGCTAAATCATAAGATGAATAGCTAAGAGAACTTGGTATGCATAGTCTAATGAAGAGAAGGCTCACGGGAGACATGATAGCAGTCTTCCAATACTTGAAGGGTAGAGAGTATTGATTTATTCTCCATACTATCTGAGGGCATGACAAGAAGCAATGGGTGGAAGCTCATTAGGGGGCAATTCAACCTGGAAATAAGGAGCGATTTTCTGATAGTAAGAATGATAAACCAATGGAACAGCTTGCTTTCTGAAGTTGTGGTGCTCCATCACTGGAAGTTTTCAAGAAAAGATTGGACAACCATTTATCCGGGATGGTATAAGGACTCCTGTCTTGGTCAAGTGGTTATAGAAGACCTCCAAGATCCCTTCCAGCTCTATGATTCTATGATAAGAAGCAACATTTTCCTCCAAACAATATATTGATTTTTAATATTTGCTAAATATACAGTATAGGAAATTAAAAATAAACCACTCAAGGACCTGTTATGTTTTTCAATAAGATTTAATCTTGCCAACAAAAGCAGCACGGAGAAATATAAGTTATCTTGTGTGTGTATCTATGTGTATAATGTAGTATTATGCAGCATAAGGTATGCAAATTATATCTGATAGTGTTTTAATTTTTTTCAGATGCATATGCTTTGTGTAAATTTTCTGTTTATTTAAAATAAATGTGTTATTTTCAGTACAAAGAAACTTGTATTTAAAAAATGACATGATTTTTCCCAGTCTCTTAATCCCAGGATTTCTACATTTTATATATATGTTTATATCAGTGAAGCAGGTAGAAATTTGTTAAGAAACACTTTTGGAAGGAAATTGGTAATATCTGGGTCCTTATTACGCATTCACACGCAAACATTACAGACCATTAATTTGTGGACTAACTTGAAGCAGTGGTAATGAGCAATTCATTTGCAATACCATTTGATCAGGCTCCTTGGACTAAAGCTAGCTTTGGTCAAAATGATATACACAGGAGCAAGATATTGAAAGTGGAGGAAACATGAAATATAGCTTCACCAGCCTTGTCACTACTGTTGAAATTTCAGTTAGAAAAGCCAAATTAGATTGGGCTAATGGGATAATTACTTCAGGGCAACCTCTCTGCGGAGGTGTAATATCAAAAAGACAACATTGCAGCAGGCACAGGAAAATAAAAGAGACTTGGAAAATCATGTCCAGCTTGCAGAATAAATGAACACCACACAGTGAAGTTGTGAAAACAGAGATGGGGGATGACTTTGCCAAATCTAGAGCATCTGTATCACCTACTGTGGAACTGGACTTAATAAATTTTGTTCCTGTGACATGTTTACCCAATATTACCCGTAGTTTGTTCAAACTAATTTGGAGGTTGCACGGCATATGGGCTGAGTTTGCACAAAGCACCAGGATAAAATATGGTTGGATAATTTGTGATATGATACGTTTCATAAACACAGTCATGGTTTACCTCAGGCTAATGGTTATGAGCTTTTGGAAGTCAAGTTATATGGCCTGCAATTCTAGGCTCAAATCTAATAAAGAGTCCAGAATCTTCCACTTTCTCAACCAGCCATAGTGGCAAAGAACAAGCCAGATGAGGCTGGCTCTTGCAGTTCATGCTGGAAGAGAAATGTTGGACATAAGGAATGGAAGGAAAGAGTGATAAGGCCTTCAATCATCTCCAGTCTTACTTGGAACAAGCAGCTGGTTGGGAGTTCTGCTTTATTCTGTCTATCTTTGTGAATGCTTCCATAAACTGGCCTCATGAATAATAATTCGTACCTCACAGCTATAAATTCTGGACAAGTTTAAAAGATGAAAACAAACTCATGGAAGTGTCCTAAGGAATAAAGAAGTTCAAAAGTTAGAAGATGAGCTGGATTTAAGGATCAGAGATCTTCTTGGTAATGTAGAATAAAGTGCTGTGAACTAAATCCATTGATTTGAATAAGCTTGCATGCAACTTACGTTGAGTTACCTGTATGCCAACTTGCTTTGAAACACTTGTTCTCACTGAATTAACTTCAATGTAGATGCAGTTCACATCTTTATAGTCTGGTAGCATGAGTAATTACTTGATAATAAACTCATTTCTTGTGGTGCTTGGAAAACTCACATGCTCTCACCAAGCAATATTCATTTGACTCACCATATGGTGATTATGCTTGGTGGTAAGTTTACTGGAATCCTTAATTCTATGTAATCGTATTAATTTTATATGTTGTAGGGTATTATGGCTCTAAAACAGACTGAAACTGTAATCTATACTCACTTACTAAAAGCAATCACAATTATATAAAATGGAAGCTACTTTTGAGCAGACATGAATAGGCAATTGCCTTTAAAGTCCCAATTCAACTCCACAAAGAAGTCTGCCATAACTTTAATTTGCCAATACAGCACTTTTTGCAAAAAAATTATCCTGGAAGGAATATTAAATCAGTATTGCGCAGAAAATCTGGATGAAAGCAAAACAAATCTAGTTTTGAGGTTGAGAATGGGAAAGCAAAACCAAAGTTACTGGGGCAAAATGGCGATCCATTTGTGAATATTTAAACGTTAAGATTTATTATATGAATTTAAAATGTACCGAAATGTTAGCTTTCGAGTTCTTCCTTGTCCAGTTATTTATATGGGTAAACACCATATACTTTTTATACTTTAAAAATATGCCAGAAAAAAAGAAGGTCGGAGCACTTCTGCCAAGAGACATTTATAAGAGATTCCATTGACACTTTCTACTTGGCCCGTCTCTTTCTGGATGACATCTTGTTCCCACTCCCTGCCGACTCCAAAGGCATTTTAAAATGCCTGCATTTTCCAGCCTTGATTCAGAACGTCTGTTTTCCAGCTGGTGCCATTTTAAGGCCTTCAGCGGAATGCCCTCCAGGACATTTTTCCATTCTAGCCAAATCCCAGTTGGCTGCAGTGCCTGGCATGCCTCTTCCCTCCCAGCGGCTGATCACTGCCCTAAGCATCCATTTCGTCCAACCACCAGGTTGCTTATCTTCTCTGGCAGTTAATACTTGCTATTTTTATATAACCTTGAGGTTGATCCAATGATGGTCGTTTAAGTCAATGAGCCATTTTCAGTCCTAGAAGCTCATGCTCCATTCAAGGTTTATATCTTCTGGCAGGCCCCCTTTGGGTTTCTGCCCAGTCCAGGGAAAGGAAGCATGTTCCCTTTTGCTTTCTACCTTCTGTCCACAGTACTGGAAAACCTTCCTTCCTTTATCTTAAAAAAATATTTTAAAATCATTGCTGCTTTGTCAACTATGACGCTGAACTATCAGTTGTTCCTTGCTGCGAATTTGAATCTTGGGGTGGCAATGCAGAAGGCCATTGTTATTTCCAGGATTTTAGTGACCTATTTTGATTTCTCCTTCACGTTAAGGAAAATCTAAAAGCTTAGAGCTCATTCTGAGCTAACCTGCTTGTTTTTTTTTACTCTTGTTTACTGAATAAAGGAGAAGGGGATAGGAGGAATCTTCACATCTTCCAAAACTGCAAAGTTTTTGTTATCTGCGAAAGTTGCAGGCTTTCGAGTCATGTGTCACTTGGTCAACATCTGGCAGTCTTATGATCATAGGAGCAGGGCCATAAAATCACGTTGTCAGGTTTTGATAACAACCCTAGTTGTTATCCTCTAAATAGCCTTTAAGTAGC
The DNA here is from genome assembly GCA_032467955.1 of Pseudoxenodon macrops. Taxonomy (NCBI): domain Eukaryota; kingdom Metazoa; phylum Chordata; class Lepidosauria; order Squamata; family Pseudoxenodontidae; genus Pseudoxenodon; species Pseudoxenodon macrops. The sequence continues at coordinate 114,224 of JANHFT010000855.1, read as the reverse complement.
CTTTAAATAGGGAGCTTCTGGGAAATAATCTAGCACTGGGTACTGTAGAAAATGGTCACCCCTGGGATATCTCTGCTGTTGTTATTAAGGAGTCCCTGACAGCTTGTAAGGGGTTTGGGTATCATCTTGCTTGGTATGTATGCTTTTTATGTTATGGTTTTTTTTTAGATCTCCGCTTGAATTAATAATGCAGTTTACACTTTCTTCATTCACTGGTGTGCTTAGTGTCTCTGGATTTAAAAGCACCAATTGCTTGGCGGTTTATCACTGCCCTGATGCTTGGCAAAACAGACCTATCAAGGGTTGGCCAAAGAAGGCCTCCTTTTAATTGTCCTATGCATTAGAGAGTATGGATCATAGAGTTGGGAGATAATATAGAATAGAATAACAGAGTTGGAAGGGACCTTGGCAGTCTTCTAGTCCAACCCAATTGTTCTAACTGTCAGGAAATTTGTCCTTAGTTCTAAGTTGCTTCTCTCCTTGGTTAGTTTCCACCCATTGCTTCTTGTCCTACCCTCAGGTGCTTCGGAGAACAGCTTCACTCCCTCTTCTTTGTGGCAACCCCTGTGATATTGGAACACTACTATCATGTGTTCCATATATATGACTGCTTCCCCAAAAAATTCTGGTCAGAAATAGGACACAAACTTGGATGACTCTGATTTAACTTGAACGCGCTGAACTCTACATACCACACTGGAGAAACCATCACACTATCACCCAAATTCCCTAATGGTGTGTAACATAATGAAATAATTAATTTGAAAGAGATGTTTATTTGTTTATTATATTTATATAGCCATACATCTTAAATCTCCCAATCAATAATTAAAATGACATCTATAATAAAACAACACACTGCATATACTGGATCTATTATAACCATAAATATTAAAACCTGGCACCAAATTTAAGCTTCCATATGGAGTCCCTCATTAAATCCTCTCGTCCACCTCATAACACCTCAGTGCTTGAGGGAAAAATACCAGGCCTGAAGTGCTTTTCAGAAGGTTAGGAGAGCAAAGGCCTGCCAAACCACAGGGAAAAGGGTTTAAATATACCGGTAATACATTCATAGCTTTGATGCATGATTTCCCTCTTATCTTTTGTCATATGAAATAATAATTCTATGTGCATGGAATTAATCATATTCACTCTCATATGTCCCTGGATAGGTGCTGTTTTTAATTTCCCCTCATATTTTTTTAAAATACCAAGATAGACATTGTGGTATACAATGACCACAAAGCCTGGGGTATGAATCATTACACAGCATGCCAGCTAGGCCAAAATCCACACAGTTCAGTCAGTAGAAGAGGTCAACTCTTTCACACTGACTCAGAGCCTCCAATTCAGTTCACAGTCCATAAGCAAATCTTGACTGAGACAGTAGAATCTCCATGCCTTCCAAATTTCTACAAGTCACACAAGTCTTTGACCATACCTAAACTACACCAAATATTCAGTTCTTTATACAAATCATTTCAGTTACTGAATCTATCCATGCAGCCTTTCAAAACTTATTTTCCAACAAGGATGGGTAAGGAGGTTTTTTATCTTGGCTGGCATAACTGTTAAGGTTTGAATGTTGTACTGCAGTAATTTACTTTAGTTGCCAAAAAAAATCAAGAATGCAGAGAAAAGAGATAGGAGAAAGAGAAAGAGAAAAGGAGAGCGAGAGAGAGCGAGACAAAGAAACAGATTATATATATATATATATATACACACACACACACACATATATATATTATAAACAAAAGAGTCTGTAGAC